>JAJOOO010079765.1:0-12157 GCA_029582685.1 Solanum piurae
TTTAAATATTTATTTGACCATAAAATTTGATATTCAAATATTTTCTGAGATTCCAAAGACTAGGGTCAAACCAATTTTTGGTACTTTCACTTACATAACTTTAGTTTCCCCCCCCTAAATATGCATGTTAAAATATCAACTTTATATTTTAAAATCTATAACCAAATGAGAATTATTAGTCATAAATTTTAAAAAATTATCTTTAAATATTTATTTGACCATAAAATTTGATATTCAAATATTTTCTGAGATTCCAAAGACTAGGGTCAAACCAATTTTTGGTACTTTCACTTACATAACTTTAGTTTCCCCCCCCTAAATATGCATGTTAAAATATCAACTTTATATTTTAAAATCTATAACCAAATGAGAATTATTAGTCATAAATTTTAAAAAATTATCTTTAAATATTTATTTGACCATAAAATTTGATATTCAAATATTTTCTGAGATTCCAAAGACTAGGGTCAAACCAATTTTTGGTACTTTCACTTACATAACTTTAGTTTCCCCCCCCTAAATATGCATGTTAAAATATCAACTTTATATTTTAAAATCTATAACCAAATGAGAATTATTAGTCATAAATTTTAAAAAATTATCTTTAAATATTTATTTGACCATAAAATTTGATATTCAAATATTTTCTGAGATTCCAAAGACTAGGGTCAAACCAATTTTTGGTACTTTAACTCACATAATTTTAATATTTTTTTCTAAATATATATATTCAAATACTAATTTTAAATTTCAAAATCTCTGACCAAACGAGAGCTTAATTTAGAAGGTGGGAAGATTGTTTGAAAAAAAAAAACAAAAGAAGGTGACACAACCCTCCATTTCTTTCCTTCCCAATAATAAAAAAGAACCATTATCATATCTTTCTATCTAAATGTGATTTCTGCTGACGTGGCCCAATAGAAAGTAGTGCACCTTTTTCAAGATTTGAGTTTCATATTCCTAGCAAAATACAATGCTTATAAATATATGTACATATTCATACAAGTGTACTTCACATTCCTCCACATTGGATTAACACCATTGATCCTTTTTATCAAGATTCAATTTTTTTATTTCCATTATCAACCCTTTTCTCATCCCTCCAATTACATCTTCATAAACAACATTTTAGTGACAGTAGCACCAACACACCACTAGAATTTTCTTGAAGATATTTGAAGTAAACCCCTTTTCAAGAATCAAGAAACCACTTATAAATTTGTGGGTTTTCATTGAAACAAAGAAAAAAAAAACACTTGAATTAACTAATCATGGCTTTGTGTGCTTATGCATTTCCTGGAATTTTGAACAGGACAGCTGTGGTTTCAGATTCTTCAAAGACTGCCCCTTTATTCTCTGAATGGATTCATGGAACAGATCTGCAGTTTTTGTTCCAACACAAGCTTACTCATGAGGTTTGAACTCTTTTTTTATTCGAGTAAAATGCTCATGTTCAAGTTGAACCATTTTTCCCATGTGTAGTTCTTTCTATGCTGATTGGTTGTACTAGTGTTTCCTGGTTTTCTTCTTAATGGTGGTCATTGATTCAAACAATTTAAGTTTATTTGTTGAGGCGGATTCAAGATTTGAAGTTTAGGAGTTTCTAATTAGTTATACAATAGTAATTGGATTGTTTTTTGCTATGTATTTACAAAAGTTATTGGGTTCTCGTGAACTCGCAACTTGTGCTCTAGATCCGCCCTTGTCTATTTGGAAGTAAATTTCTTAGTTGGAATTGAAAAGATATGTTTTTTTATAAGCTGTCAGTATCTAGATGTAAAAAATGATATATTTATTGACTTTAAGTGCATTTAACTGTCAGTGTGAGATTAAATTATACTGAGTTTGATGGTTTGTTTTTGTACTGATTTATTATGAAGGTCAAGAAAAGGTCACGTGTGGTTCAGGCTTCCTTATCAGAATCTGGAGAATACTACACGCAGAGACCGCCAACGCCTATTTTGGACACTGTCAACTATCCCATTCATATGAAAAATCTGTCTCTGAAGGTAGAATTTTTATGTCACTTAATTGTCTCCATGAAAAATGAGTCAACAAATTATGTGCTTAAAGTTTCAAAATTAATTTTGATGTAGGAACTCAAACAACTAGCAGATGAACTAAGGTCAGATACAATTTTCAATGTATCAAAGACTGGGGGTCACCTTGGCTCAAGTCTTGGTGTTGTTGAGCTGACAGTTGCTCTTCATTATGTCTTCAATGCACCCCAAGATAGGATTCTCTGGGATGTTGGTCATCAGGTGATAATCTTGTTTTCTGATTGATATGGTAAACTTATAAAAGAAGTTTCACTTGTGGGGTTAGTAGTATTCTCATTTTGATGGTGTGTTTTGAATGTTGCAGTCTTATCCTCACAAAATCTTGACCGGTAGAAGGGACAAGATGTCAACATTAAGACAGACAGATGGTCTTGCAGGATTTACTAAGCGATCGGAGAGTGAATATGATTGCTTTGGCACTGGCCACAGTTCCACCACCATCTCAGCAGGCCTAGGTAAATATCTATTCCACCCTTCTGTGTGCTGAGTTCAATACAAAACAAGACTCGTGATACTTGAATCAATTTTCCCTCAAACATAGATCGGATTTGAACATTAGTAATAATTAGTAATAATTCAATCCATCTTGGTGTTTCATTTGGCAATATGAATGCGGGGGCTTTGTTTGAATTGGTGTCCCTACAAGTTAATTGCTCTTCTGGTGATATAAATCCATCATAAATGTACATTAATTATAACTCAAGTATGATATTTAGTTATTCAGACATTAAAGTGGTTTCTTTGAATGATCAGGGATGGCTGTTGGAAGAGATCTAAAAGGAAGAAACAACAATGTTATTGCCGTAATAGGTGATGGTGCCATGACAGCAGGTCAAGCTTATGAAGCAATGAATAATGCTGGTTACCTGGACTCTGACATGATTGTTATCTTAAATGACAATAGACAAGTTTCTTTACCTACTGCTACTCTGGATGGGCCAGTTGCTCCTGTTGGAGCTCTAAGTAGTGCTCTGAGCAGGTTACAGTCTAATAGGCCTCTCAGAGAACTAAGAGAAGTCGCAAAGGTTTGCATACTTATAGAACAATTGAATAAGGGTTTTACGATTGAAGAAACTGAATTGGATTTTATGTGTTTAAAATTGTTGCAGGGAGTTACTAAGCAGATTGGTGGTCCTATGCATGAGCTTGCTGCAAAAGTTGATGAATATGCTCGTGGCATGATTAGTGGTTCTGGATCAACATTGTTTGAAGAACTTGGACTTTATTATATTGGTCCTGTTGATGGTCACAACATTGATGATCTTATTGCTATTCTCAAAGAGGTTAGAAGTACTAAAACAACAGGTCCAGTACTGATCCATGTTGTCACTGAGAAAGGCAGAGGTTATCCATATGCTGAGAGAGCTGCAGATAAGTATCATGGTAAGCAATCACTTATCCAGTTACCGCCACTAGACTGCTTGAAATCTTTAAACCAATACATGTGCTTCAAGTGTGTATCTCATTTGCACATTTCAATGGATACTTAATATCAAAATGATAATTTCGATTTGGTTCGATAATCTATCTGACATTCTGAATGTTCTTGAGAAGTCATTGGACATTGTACTTCTGATGTTGTGCATGAGAAACGTCTTGCTGTTTGTTCTGTTTTCCTTATGTGTTTCACAAAGGTCATTCTTGTTTAATATAGAAAGCACAAATTCTATATCTGTTTATGGCTTGCAGGAGTTGCCAAGTTTGATCCAGCAACAGGAAAGCAATTCAAAGCCAGTGCCAAGACACAATCCTATACAACATATTTTGCCGAGGCTTTAATTGCAGAAGCAGAAGCAGATAAAGACATTGTTGCAATCCATGCTGCCATGGGGGGTGGGACCGGAATGAACCTTTTCCACCGTCGCTTCCCGACACGGTGTTTTGATGTTGGAATAGCAGAACAACATGCAGTAACCTTTGCTGCTGGATTGGCTTGTGAAGGCATTAAACCTTTCTGTGCAATTTATTCGTCTTTCATGCAGAGGGCTTATGACCAGGCAAGCAAAAATGCCTCCAATTATTCTCATTTTATAGAATATAGTGCAGTTGCAGTGAATGTTATAATCTGCTGATATAACAGCCGAGAAAACCCTCTAACCGAGTTCATGGTGGTTCTGTATTCAGGTAGTGCATGACGTTGATTTGCAAAAGCTGCCTGTGAGGTTTGCAATGGACAGAGCAGGTCTTGTTGGAGCAGATGGTCCAACACATTGTGGTGCATTTGACGTTACTTACATGGCATGTCTTCCTAACATGGTTGTAATGGCTCCTTCTGATGAAGCGGAGCTATTTCACATGGTAGCAACTGCTGCCGCCATTGACGACAGACCAAGTTGTTTCAGATACCCAAGAGGAAATGGGATTGGTGTAGAGCTTCCGGCTGGAAACAAAGGAATTCCTCTTGAGGTACTTTTTAATTTCCACCATGCCTTTAATGCTGTCTGATATATCTATCAGACGATTGATTGATGACATTTGACTTTTCATGTAAAAATATATTCAGGTTGGTAAAGGTAGGATATTGATTGAGGGGGAGAGAGTGGCATTATTAGGATATGGCTCAGCAGTGCAGAACTGTTTGGATGCTGCTATTGTGCTAGAATCCCGCGGCTTACAAGTAACAGTTGCAGATGCACGATTTTGCAAACCACTGGACCATGTCCTCATAAGGAGCCTGGCAAAATCACATGAGGTGCTAATCACTGTTGAGGAAGGATCAATTGGAGGTTTTGGATCGCATGTTGTTCAGTTCATGGCCTTAGATGGGCTTCTTGATGGCAAGTTAAAGGTAAAACTATGCTGAAGATATTTCATACCCTTATATGTAGTGTGCATTTGGTTATTTTCAAAGATTACTCAAACTGTCACTTGTTATTTTGTGCAGTGGAGACCAATAGTTCTTCCTGATCGATACATTGACCATGGATCTCCTGTTGATCAGTTGGCGGAAGCTGGCCTAACACCATCTCACATTGCAGCAACAGTATTTAACATACTTGGACAAACCAGAGAGGCTCTAGAGGTCATGACATAAGATGGAAGAAGCGTAAAAAGATAGTATATTGTAAAATATAGTTTTAGGTCATGACATAAGCAGATTAGCATATACTTATCCTCCAAAATATGTTCAAGTTTCCATGACTGAGTTCAAGCCCTCCTCATAGTCTCCTACATGACTTATGATTAACTCATATGGTTTCTGATGGTGTAACCGGTGCTTGATTTTTTGAGTTATGAAGATAAATGAAAATGAAAGATTTTACATTAGAATGTATGGATGAAACCATTTTCTTCAATAGTAAACTTTGCTATGTATGCATGTTTGAAGAACTGTTAGAAACTTGTCATGTAGTAACACACTCTACATTGATGCAAACAATTGACCTTTGATTGAAGCATAAAACAAAGAAACTTTATGTATAGACCACAAATATATCTCTTTTTTTCAATAACAATCATTTTCGAGCTTGTTTGCTGGCACCTTTACTGTTACATTGTGTACATGTTACCTCCTATCAGTACAAGTATGACATGACTCTAGTGATCACCAAGTCCACAACTGTATCTCTTTTGTTTCAATAACAATTATGTTCGAGCCTGTTTGCGGGAAACTTGACTGTTACATTATGTACCTGTTACCTCCTACCAGTACAATCATGACATGACTCTAGTGATCACCAAGTTCACAAATGTGACTTTTTAGGTACTCATTTTGGTGGATGCTTGGTTAGGCAGACTTGTCAAGTCACAAATGTTCCAGATGCATGTATCAATATTACTCAACTATAACCATTCATTTGGTCTGTCCACTTTCAGATAATGGAATGAATACAAAAAAGGAATCACTTGATCACTGTAGACCCTCAGGCTAAGAAGATTCTCCAAAGTAGGGTAGTTCAGATCGGATATGAAAATTTTGATTTTGGATATTTGGATTGAAGAAATTATAATTCAAGTAAATTCGAATTGGATTGTTTAAGTTCGATTTTTGATTAATTGTTTTGGATATTTTTTGATTTTGCCTTTTAAGCTTTCAAGGTATGACATAACAATTAACAACCTCAATTCACCAAATAATTCGCTTCTTAGGATATATAACTTTTTATAGCTAACAAAGATTGAGATCACCCTTTTACTCATATCGTGCATTAAGCTTTAATTTATTTACTCAATATAGGTGATGTGAGAAAGAAAAAAACCCTATTAATATATTTGATTTAAGTAGAAATTTCCATATTAGATTTAATACTATAATGAATATTTGTTGTTGAGTACTAATAAGTTGAACGTTTGGAAATTGAACTTATTAGTGTTGTGCACATATGATATGGGTAAAGCACTAGAGCTGAATGTAATTTTCGGAGTACTAAATCTGACATCTAATTCGAAATCCATAAATCATAAAAATAAAATTCGAAATGAAATTCATAATTGAGAAATCCAAACAAAATATCTAAAAAGTTGAGATTTCAGATTAATCAAAAATTATGCGCACCCTACTCCTAAGTGCTCTGTCATCGGCTTAAACGTCAATTTTAGGTTTTGTTGTTGGCCACTTATTTCGTTAATTGCATTTCTAAATATGATGAGGATTAATCTAAGATACTGCAATCCACTCACAAATCACTAAAGATAACGTTTTTTTAGTATATTTATATAAATAATTAAAGTTTGGATATATTGGCAACATTTTGATGTACTTAAGCTTTCACTATATGACAAAGGTCTATTAATGTACGCAATATTTCTTATCTTTTATTTCCGCAAGATGTTGTTTTTACGACTTGAATTTGTTAATAAGATAAATAATTGCTTCTGGCTAGAGTTAATTTATTTTAAGTTATGGTGTGTGAATTCACACATATGTTTCACAGTCCACCTGAGTCATCATTGCTATTTATTTTTATTTAATTAGTTTAATTCATCTTATATTGATCAAGAAAACCTTTAAAATTGAAAATGACTTGTAAAAAATGAAAAATCTATAATTTTATACCAAGCAAAAGAATTCATCTTTGTACAATAACATGTATAAATACAAGCAAAAAGTAGAAAAGAATATTTTAGTCCTCTAAATTATCCAAACGTTGTCATATACATGATTGGTTGTCATATACATGATTGGTTATAAAGCGTTGAATTATAACCCTTTAGCTCATCTTGAGAAAGATAATTCTAAGCTGCTCAGCCAATTCTGTTTTCTAAAAGAAGTCAAGTTTGAGAACATCAAATTCAAAATAAATAAACCATGACATAAAAACTAAAATCTTAATATTTTCACTTGACATACTATTTTAATGTTGATCTTGCTTAAACTTGAACTTTCAAATTAATTTGTAGAGGATCATTATTAAACAATTTATCAAAGATTTGAACATATAACTAATTTATTACCATGATTTGCTTGTTCCAACAATAACACTACAATTTAATTAACTTACATTAAAGTTAACTTATTTGGTATCATACACACAATTACTAAAGATCATTAAAGACGTAACAAAAAAATAACACATGTTGTACACATTAATAGACAACATATATATATAGGCGGAATGAGACCCTTATACTTGACTCGAATTGTCACCTGGAGTGACCCGAGAGACCTTAAAATTAGTTTTTGACGCGACAATTCTTCCTGATTTGTCCAGCATTTCCAATAAGAACTTCAATGGCTCCCATTTTCTTCATGGATTTCGCAAACTCAACGAAGAAAGCCTTATCGTTTTGCAATTTCTTGACGACATTTACTGATTTTGTGTCTTTGAGAAGTGCTGCATCTGATTGGAACAATCCTTTATTTTGATTAATAAGAATGTTGAAATAATTGCTATCAAATGAAGTTGAGCTCAAAGGGTCCATTTCCACAATATTGGCTTTATTGGTACATGATTTCTTCAATGATTCAGCATATGTAGCATTGAGAGAAGGATCCATGTCACCTTTGCCAGTGAAATTGAAGAGTCTTTTTGAGAATGCTCCACAATGAGCAAAACCAATTGTGTGAGCACCTACATGCATAAAAGATATGCGAATTTAACTTATATACACTGATAATATACATAAATATATTTTGTTTTAGTGACAATTCTCTAGGTTAATAGTCACAACTAACATTTTTATGAATTTTATTATCTTTTAGATGGCCTGACAGTATAGTATGGACTAATTCATGATATTGTTCGGTTTGTAAGACAAATATAATAATTTACCTGATAATGCAACGAGATCATCGACATTTAGGCCTTTCTTTGCAAAGAGTTGTTGAAGGGTTGAAATATTTGAATCTGGTAAAGGTAAGTTTGAGCTCACTTCACTTGCAAGGGAAACATTTCCATCTTTTCTTCCTGTCTCCACTTCCCACATTGAAGTTTTAAACTGCATGCAAACAATTAATTAGAGAAGAACATTTTTACATTCTTTATACTGTCAATGTATAAATTATTAATTTCTTAAATTTACTTACGGGGAAAGAAACAGCATCACGAGCAGATAAAGCTAAAATATCAGCACAAGAAACAATGCCAGGACATTTAGCCTCAACTTGTTGCTTGATATCATCAATTACATCGAAACCACCCAAAGAGAGATTTGGTCCGGCCTCCTTCTCTGATTGTTCTGTTCCCTCTGTATCCAGCAATACGGATGCATCACACCCCTACAAATGTCATTGTCAGTGTATATAACTTAAATTCTACTATGATATTATTCTGATTCGTATACGTACCCTAAGGAAACAATCATGGTAGTGTAGTCGAAGCAATCTAGCACCCAATGTAACATCATTTTTAGCTTTGCTCCAAGTAATATCTCTAATAAGTTGTTCAGCATTTGGACAAGGAGTGCTCTTATAGAAGTTGTTGCGGAGTACATTCCCTGCACCCGCAACAACTTCACTAAGAACAATACACACAAAAACAAGACAACTTAGTACTAATTGAGTTCTCATTTTATTTTCTTAGCTAGGAGTTGATGAAACTTTGATTATTTAAGATGAAGATAAAGAAAATTGATTAAGGCACAATGGCTTTACCCTCGAGGAGAGTTTCCTTTTATAGGCAAACATGCATGGTGAGACAGCTAGTGGGAAGATATATAAAAATAACTATTCTCAAAGTCACTAGTAAAACTAATAAACGTGTTTTTTAAGTTGGCCTTAACTGATATTTATGACTTTTTACTTTGAGTCTGTACAAGTAGGCATTAAAACTTGTATAATGTTGAACACGTAGACACATGCGTAGTATGTGTCAATTCACGACCTACATGTATCATGTCACACTAGGACACTTGTGTCTACTTGTTCAACTTTATACAAGTTTAAGTGTCTATTTGTACACATTCAAATTTGAAAGATATAAATATAAGTTGAAACCAAGTTAAATGACACATTTATATATTTTGACAAAATAATACTATACTTTACTTCCTCCATTTCATTTCATTTTATTTGACTAGACATAATCTTTTTTAATTTTTTTAAAAAATAGAAGACCTTTTAAAACTTACGGTATCAAATTTATATGTCATAACACTATCATATTTTAATACTTTTTAAATCTTATGATGTTAAATATATATTATTTATAACATTGTTGTGATTATAAAAATATGTCATTAAACATAATATGAAAAGTTAAAGCAAATAGAGTTTAGAAAAAGAAAAAAAAATTAACTTAATAATCGGAAAAGGAAAAAAAACTTAAAGAAATTAAAAGGGGTCACCTACAATAGCAGGTCAATTTTAGGTAATGATTCAAAATATTTTATAGATTGACCGTGCACAAAACTTTTTTAAAAAAAGAAAGGACTAAGTTAAGTAAAATCCCATTAAATATATGTTTGTCCAAAGGAGGAAAATAGAAAACAAAGAGGTTATCATAATTGTCTAACCTTTTAAAGTAATTAAATTACGCATTTTCGGCAAATCATAATTGTCTAAATATTGTTAAGATATTGGCAGAGAGATCACACTAATCAAGATTGATCTAGTATTTTAAAATTGGCATTAGAAATTAGATAATCTTAAAATTTTAGGCTTTGGGGAATAACGTAGGAAAATAATTAATTTAGAGAGTTCGTGAGTTTTGAAATAGTAAGTTGTATGTTTGTCCGAAAAATTGTGAGGGTGCAATCGAAGTTAAATTTGTGAAAGGTGTTGATGGAGAAGGAGAATGAAAATAATGAGGACGAAGAAGAAAGCGGTTAAAGAATTCTTCTTATTTTTGGTAAGCCAAATAAGAATGTTAAACAAATTCTTATAATTAATTTAGAGTCCAAGTTATCATATAATGCTCTTTTTGTTACTTTTATTTAAATATTAATATGAATATATTAAGTGAGATAAGTACTTCTAAAAATGAACTAACGATGTATTTTCTTGTCCACTGTCAGTGGATAGTAGCTAATCTCTAAAAATTAAATGTGAAAACCACCTTATAATAAAGAGATTAACTTATGTGCACTGACTGTGTAAAGCTTTTTTACACTATCAGGTAAGTTTAACAGTAATAGTCAGATGCCTGTTAACCTTTCTTTTTTTCTTTTTTTTTTTATAATTTAAATTACGCATTTATTAAATTTTTCTTCTCTATGCGCTCCATAACCTTAGGACTTGGGATTCTTCTATCCGAGCTCCTCTTTCCCCCCAAACTACTAAGCTCCTCATTTAGGGTTTCATGAAATCTTTTATTCATGTGAAAATATCCAGAAACGATAATTACCTTTGATTGATCATTTAAGCAGTAATGGTTCCGTCTTATTATTGAGGACTATATGGAAGAATTGAACGTTTCTTGCAAATATATGAAATCAGGTTCCCAAGATCACATTAGTTATCGGTGGAAGCTTTGGAGCTGGCAATTATGCAATTTGTGGACGTGCATATAGTCCAAATTTCATGTTCTTCCGGCCAAATGCTTGAACATCTGTAATGGGAAGCCCTCAGGTATCTCTTATGTGACACATTGCTTCCAACAAACTCAATATCTATATGCATGATGATATCGTTTTACTTTCACTAGTTTTACTGATTTGAAGCCAAATGATTTTTGCTAGAAGCATTTGATTGTTACGTTCTGTGTGTTGCTCGAATAGTGTGATGAAAAACTATTTGCTGCAGGTATTTATAATTTGAATCTAGTATATATTCTTATATGATGTTTGAACCTGATGTAGTTATCTTCTATCTCCGATCTCCGATCTCCGATCTCCGATCTCCAATTTCCAATCTCCGATCTCCAATCTCCAATCTCATTCTCTTAACAACTTCGTGGTATGTTCGATTCAAATTTTCTATTTACTCTGTATAATCATATTTCATTGAAGGTACATGTTGTTTTTGCAACTTAATTATTTTCATTATCGGCTCTGAGGATTACCTCTTTTGCAATTAATTGACGAGGAAGTCTCAGAAAGGATTCTAGAGCAACATTTATGTTGCTGGATGAGTGTTGTTGCACAGGGAACTGTTGGTATTGCCTTGGCCAAGCTCTGTATTTGCCTTCTCGAAATTGTGATACTACAATGCCTTGGTCAAACTATGTAGATCTGTTAAATCTCTAAGACCAATTCCTAATACTAAACGGGTCATATGGGACAAGCCTCTGACGGGACATTTCAGAGGCTTCAAATTATGTTCTATGTTTTACCTCAACTTGGCAAAACGTGAAACTTCCAGACACCTATTTTTGCACTGGATATGTGATATGGAGTTGCATCTTTTGGATGTGTTGGCGTCATTATGGATTAAAAGATGCCTATAACCTACGTTGCTCGAGCTCATCAAAAATATTGATGCAAAAATACACTATTGTTGGAGTATCGACACACACTAGGATATTTTCTTAAAATGTCTGAACAACCTAGCCTACAACAGCTGATATATAGTACTTCTACTCAATGTATTTTGAAAGATTCCAATATGATAATGGTAACATTATTATAGTCTTCTCCATTCCTGTACAATGCAACAACAACAATCATGCTGAGATATTAGTTGTTGACTATGGCATTAAATGGTACGTACCATGGTTATAACAACCTGCAAATTGAATTGGACTCTCTTGTTATTGCAAATATGTTGAGCAACAAATCGA
>JAJOOO010079766.1:0-53227 GCA_029582685.1 Solanum piurae
ATGTGTTGGAGGACGAAAAAATATGAATGCCACTTATAAAACGTATTTTTCCTACTTTCACCAAGAAAAATCGCTTATTTTCTAAAATTTTAACTAAGTAAACACGAGAAAAGAAAATATTTTCCTCAATACCGTACCATGGTTACGATTAGGATCATTATTTTCAGCGAAAAATACAAGAGGAACATCTTGTTTGAATCCTATAATAAACTCCTCGTACTCATAAATTGACATTGATCTGCAACTATTTTCTTCATGATCATTGAAGTTCTTTCTAATTTGATGTTTAGTGACAAAAGCTCTTGATAACATCTTTAATTAATTATATTAAGAAAAAAAATTGAGTGCTTAAGAAAACTTTCAGAAATAGTATCATTTTAGAGAATTTATTGTGTTTTTGGGTGTTGTCTTATTGGTTATAACATCATAGAATTTATCGAATACCAAGTTGTAAAAAATTGGTATCATATGGTATTTAATTAGGATTAATTAATTGTGTTTTAAGAAGATAATGAGTTGGGATCCTTGTTTTTCACCACAAATTTTATTGGTTAGTAATTAAATATCTTGTTTGTTTATGCATTGAGTCATGAAATCATATCGCTTAAAAATTGTCCGTTTTGCTCTTCAAATAAATTGATTTTTATTTTTTATTCTTTAGCAATTGAACTTATTTCTAGTAGGACCAAATATGGCAATAGGGTGGTGTGGGATGGGATAGGCCAGTTGAGCCGCACAATTTTTTTCATTTTCAACCCGCCCTATTTTATCCTGCATAATTTTTTTAATATTTTCTTTTTCTAGTTAAATTTGATACTAAAAATAAAATTCATAAAAATAAATTATTTATTAATTCATTAAATTGTATTAATTTAATAGATAATGACTTTAAAATTTATCTTTTAGAAGTCAATTGAAACATGTAAGAAATTGTACTAGTATTTTTTATTGAACCATTTTCATTTATATCTTGAATATTTTCATAGCTTTAAAGAAATTAACTTAATAAATAATGTTCTATTACTATAAAAAGGTAAAATTAAATTTGAACCCGCTTAAAATCACATATACCCGCCACCAAGATAAGACGGGCAAGGAAAAGGATATGATACGTCACCTACTATATAAAAATATTATAATAATATACTACTTCAATGTCAAGACAATATTGATCCCTGTTTTGTTCTTAATTTGTGCTAAACTGCGTCATTAGCACATTTATAAATTAATGTAACATATTTATACTAAGTTTTATTTTGTTTTTAGTTCAATTTACCTTGCCCAATGACTAATAGCAAGATTTAAGGATTGACGATCAAATATAAAATTTGGTAAAAACTTATCCATACTTACTATTTTAATATTTAAATCAGATATATCGAAAAGAGGCTAATATAGTGTGTAGAGAAACTTTTAATAATGTTGAAACTTTTTGGATAACCTTGTAAGTTTGACTTAACTATCGTCGTAGCCCAACAACTGATATCAAAGCAAATGGTTTGTCGAAACGAGCATGGAAATGGAGGAATTATAGTGTGAAGCTCCATTTAGTACCTTCGAGAGGCGCATACACCAGAAGAAACTAGCATGTTGGCTTCGTGATCATAAATACACGGACGATGTGGATGGCACTTAGTGAATATCTAAATAAAACCATGGGGTGATGGGTCATGTGAAACTTTAGTAAAATTATTAGGTTTACGAACAAAGCTCCATGTATTGGTAGTTGTGAAAAGGAAGCTATATATAAAGTGTCTAAGATATTAGATACTCTTAATAAAATAGGCCTTGAGAAAACCGCGCAAATTTAGTTTAAAGTGAACAATATCACATCATACTAAAAGTGTGTTTGTATTGGCTTACACCAAAAAATCGAATAAGATACATGACGTATTTACACATAGACTTCTCTTACTAGCACAAGTATCGGAATAACTTTGTCCATCGAAACTTACACACCGATAAAAACATATCACCTTGTCCTCTTTTTTTTTTTTGGTCGAGATTTGAACCCTGATCTCACGTCATTTACTCACTTCATTGCCCGTTAGACCACACTTTATTGGCATAAGGTGAGATTGGAAACCAAGTCAAATATTTATTTCACTCTACACATAAATATTGTTGGATTAAAAAATATCACTATGTTTTACCTCTCTTTTCCCCATATTCACTGTCCACCTTTCAAAGGAAAATAGAGTAAAAGCAACCTCTTAATTCTTCTATATATATATATATATATCCATAATATCATTCTTTTTTCTTCAGAGAAATAGACTTTGTTCTATTAAACCAAATTTACACAATGGACAAACTCTCCATTGCCATTTTCTTCCTTTTTTTCGCCTTTTCATTTGCTCGAACACCCTTAACGCAACAAGAAAACGATATCACTAACATCAAACTTCCAGAATCCGATGCCACCCCGACCACAAACCAGTTTGACAAAGAAACTCAACATGTTCAAGAGAATCAAGATCACCTTCTTGAATCTAGGGACAAAAAGAACAAGGCATTACCTTTGACGTTTGTTCGGCTTCGTTCAATCAACCGCCACTTTCCGGCTAGCTCTAGGCGTCCTTCGCGGTTATGCGACCACCACCATTTCCATCATGCACACAACCTGAAGCCAAGAACACAGTCAACACACCTTGATGATCAGATCCCTTATGGCAATGATATGATACCTTCTGATGATGATGACAATGACTTTGAACATGTATTTCCTGGAGGCCTGCATCAGGTTCCGGAGGAGTGGATGAGTTTCCTCCACCAAAACAATGAAGATGATGATGATGATGATGATGATGTTGATGAACAGAAGATGTCGAAGTTCATAATCAAGCGAAACAAACATGACAAGTTTGGTAAAATGAAACTAAAGGGTCATTTATATGACCCCTTTGAAGAGGAGCACGAGCACGAGGATGAGGATGGTGAGATTTCAGCAATGCAGCATGAAGATCATCATAGCTTTGATAAGAAGAAAATGAAGAAGCATTTGCACCATCATCATGAAGAAGAGGAGCAAGAAGCTGTAGAAGGAAATGAGACACATAAAGAGGAAAAGAAGACAGGTGGTCTCGTTAACCACATTCGCAAGTTCTTGGATAACTACTTCGATTGAAGCAGTTCTGCTAATGTGCTCCATGTTTTTGCTTTAGTATTTTGTATTAGTGTATGTATTTGTAGAATTGCTCTTTTGGGTTGAGGCCTGGAGACAACCTTTTCGGTAGAAATACAAGAAGAAGGTTGCGTACCATACACGCCCACCCTCTCTCCCTAACCCTGCAATAGCAAGGGAGCACTTTGTGCATAGGATACACCTTTAGCTTGTTGTGATGTGTGTTTTAGTAGTTAGTAAACAAACTTGCATCCATGAGAGATGTAGTAGGAAAATACGTATACAATATGATTGTGTACAAAGTTGAAATTACAATTTTACTTGGAACATGAGCAAAATTCTTCATTTTGTTTTTGAGATATACTGAATTGAATTGGAAGCAAAGAATTACTACAACATACTTAGAAGTAGGTAGAGCATGCACCAGTTTGTTGGCTGCTGGTGAGTTCTGCACAAGGAAAGGGGCTGACTTGAATTGCAGCTCCGCTAACATCTGAGCATTTCCAAATGGAATTTTGTGATCCGGGGTTGCCATGAAGGTTGATATTGGAGAGACAAATCCCAGAGAAAGGGGAATTCTTCAAACCGTGAATCAAACCAGCCTGCAAAACCTTTTCGCCCCAAACATCCTTAATCTTGATACCCTTAACAACTGGAAGAGCATTTGGATTGAAATTTTCATCTGGATGATCCCCAACATCACCTGCAATCTTAATCCCTGTTCGTGCATTTTCCATGTAGACATTTGACACCGTAATGTTTCTGATCATCCCTCCTCGGCCAATGTTTGTCTTAATGTGAATACCAACCCCCATATTGAAAAGACTTATATGCTCAGCTAAAACATCCACTACGCCACCGGAGGTTTCACTTCCAACTGCAATTCCAGCAAATGGAGATGATCCAGTTATCCTTCGGATGGTTATGCCATGACTAGGGCGACCATAAGCAATTCCATATTGATCCCAGCCACTCTTTACGGCTACTAGATCATCCCCTACTGAAATATAGGAATCTTCAATGCAGACATTGGAGCTTGAGTCTGCAATAATAAACAAACATGTCAATGAATTGATTGTAAATAAAGAAAAACTCCCACTGATTGCCTAAGTTTTCATTTTTCTAACAGAGTCTACAGGACCCTCCGCACTTGGCAACTCAATTAGTTCACCTCCAAGAACAGAAAAATGGGAAGTGGAAACCAAACTTCTAACAGAAAGTATTTAGCTTCTTTATGAAAGGTCAATGGATAAATTCTTTTAGCAGTCCTTTGTTGTCAAACAAAAGGGATGCTAAATGAAAGATTATCTCATACACTCCAATGACGCATCAAATTAGAAGGTTCAAGATCACCGATTATTGTACAGAGTAATGATAACCGCTACATGATGTTTCTTCATCATAATGTCACATCCAAAAAAGAAAAAAAGACAGACTATCTCAACTCTGAACAGTTCAAGGATTTCTGCCAAAAAGTTTTCACTAAATTATTAACCATGAGTTACTATAACGAAATGCGCCAATGAAAGGGGACTCAGAAGACTTGAGGAAGAGAAACTTAATGACAAAAAAGTACTAGCTTTGATAAACAAAAGAGTGCTGCTTTGCTTTACCTGGATCAATTCCATCAGTATTTGGGGAATCAGCTGGAGCCAATATGGTGACATATCGAATAACAACATTGCTGCCAGAGGGACAAATAAACAAATCAAACTAGACTGCAATAGGCTAGCTATATGGTTGCAGAATTTCTTTTCAGATTTTTAGACATGACACAATTAAGAAAACTTATACCTGCAATAAACAGGGTGGATATTCCAAAAGGGAGAGTTCTTGAAAATGACATTAGAAATGAGTATGCCTCTGGAGTTCATTAGTTCAACGAGATGAGGTCGTGTAAACTGAAGAGTTCTTTGCCTCCACATATTCCACCAAACATCACCCTGGCCATCAATAGTACCATTCTCACCTGAAAAATCAGTTTAATAATTCAGCCGAACCACATCATACCAGGCATTGAATGTCGTTATGATAAAGTTACGAGGTTCTTACTTGCCATAAATTGTACCCAAAAAGATACTGCTGAAATATAAAAGAATATAATAATGAATATTTACCAGTGATTATCACATCATGGAGCCCATCTCCATGGAGTAAGCTCATATACCTTGCACCAGGTCGCTCTCTTCCTCTCCCATATGAAGGCAATGGATCAACTAATGGCCATTGACTGGGATCCTAAATTGTAATTCATTGCCAGGATTAGAGAGCCAATTGGAAGACACAAAGGAGGAGCACAATAAGTGGTCTTAACTTTGAACTAAAATATGTGATCTCATACTACATTTGTAATACATCAATATCCAAAAGGATGCGTTAAAACGGAAACATCATATCTTTGAGTTGGCACATGATTGCAACTTCTACAATGATGCAAAGCATACTGAGGGTAAGCTATCCTCAGTATCAAACAACCTTACCTATAAGGAAGGTAAGCTACAGATTGGTATAAAGCATACTGAGGTGGATGCATAAACTGTTGCAGTCTGCAACAATGGAAAGAATGAATCTAGCTAAAGATAGTAGATCTGAATAAACGCTCTAATCATTTGAAACTGAAGGTTTAAACTAAGGCCCAAGAATACAACCGGAATCACCAGTGTAACAGATTATGTTTCTTTTTTCTTCCATGGCATGTGGAACTATTTTCGATTTATCATAGAAGATTATGTGATGACCATGTGGAGTCAAACGAACAAGAAATGGTTATCTACTTATCTTGCTGAAATGTAGCTCAGTAAATTCTTGTTTTTATCTGTGAAATGTAAATTCTTGTTTGATTAACCGCAGTTCTGTTCAGTGTTCAGTGATCACTTCAAAGTTACAACTTACAAGCATGTAACAGAAAAATAATATAAAGAGACAAAGATCAAATTGGCTTTCATTATTTTAATCTTTTATTTTTTCTTGTCTGATGAATATCATTAAATAGTACAATAAACCCCATGGTTGTCCACCATACCTAATATTTTAAATACCATCACATGGATCAGGTCCCATTATCCAAAGGCCCGCTGATTACTTAATGCATTTAACTCTATTGTCCATACTTAAATAATTGCTAATTTTAAATAGACTCACTTTAGCCTACTCCAATTACATGTCTTGCTTAATATATTGAAACATTGTGCTATACATCCCACTATTCAAAAACAAATGACACCGTGTAAGCACGTGAACCTGAAATCTAGGTCAAGAAAATTATACACTCACAATTTCATACTTAGAAAAAGGTCTTAAAATCTACATTTATAAAATTTCAATTAAGTTCTTGCATTCATGGCTGAAATGAGTCAAATGATAGTCAAACGAACAAAGTTCAAAGTAAATGATTCCTTCTAAATGCAATTATTTTAATGTTATAAAGTAAAGATATGAAGAATTAAGAATAAACCTGAGTGGCTTTGATAACAGCACCACTGGCCAAATAGAGAGTCATACGACTAGTAAGATCAAATGGACCAGTCAAATATACACCAGCAGGTATGTAAAGCAAAGTTCCACCCTTCCTCTTCAAGTGTTGAATTCTAAAGATTGCTTCTTTAAACGCTTTTGTATTCAATGTCCTCCCATCACCTACACCTCCAAAGTCCAATATCGATATCTTATCATTTCGATATTGCATTGGTACTATCCCCGAGCATGTCTCCCCCTCCGCCGCCACCGACCAGCTCATCAGAAGCAATGTGCTGATAATGCATAGGAATATTGACCCACCCCACCAATTCATTGTCTCTGTGGTTGAAGGAAACTGGAAAAAAAAATGTATTCAAGCTTTAACTGTGAATATTATGCAACAACAAACTCAATGTAATCCCACAAGTGGGGTCTGGGAAGGATTATTTCTACCTTATGAATATAAGAGACATTGTTTCCGATAGACCCTCGACTCGACTGACTATAAGTTATAACTACAAGAACCTTCCATACCCATTAGTTTGATTAGGACCCCATTTTCATTTGAACACTCAATAATTTGTCTACATGAGCAAATTGTTAAAATTATACAAGATTAATCAAAAGGGTAAGCAAAAAATCCTTCTTTTTCCTTTTTTTTATGCTAAGAGTGAAGATTATGCAAGATTAAGCAAAAGGGTAAGCAAAAAATCATTTCTTTCTTCCTTTTTTTAATGCTAAGAGTGAAGATTATGCAAGATTAATCAAAGGGTAAGCAAAAAATCCTTTCTTTTTTTCCTTTTTATAGTTCTTAAGAGTGAAGAAGAAAAAGCTCAAGAAAACCCCAACTAAAATAAGCTAAAATGCAGTAAAAATAACAAAGAGAAAACTCCAAATACACAGATCTTGTTCAATCTCCATGAAAACCCAGTTGAAAGTTCAGAAATATTATAATGTTAAAGCAGAAAGTAAGCTAATCCCTGCTTAAAAAACAGAAAAGAAACAAGCAGAAACTAACCAAGAAAATGCAGTAGAAATTCCAAAAAGATAACTCCAAATACACACAGTTCTCGCTATATACATGAAATTCCCAATTTAAGTAAACAATTTAGCAGAAAATAACAAAATGAGTATTAAAAAAGTTGAAATTGTATACCTGGAGGTGTAGTTTGTCAACAAGTAAGTGTCTTTTGTTGTATTTTAAAGTTAAAGAAGAAGAAAAGAAGGAAGAGAGAAGATGAATTTATGAGCAAAATTTATTTAATGCTACTTGAAATTTTGCAGATAAAGAGAAAAACAGGGGACCTGAAGTTGAAAACAGAGCCACCGTCATGGGCTGAGTACACTAAGGACCGTTTGGACATGATTTTATTCGAAATTTCACGTTGAAAAGTCTCATATTAAAAAAATCAAGCAGCAACAACAACATGTTTAGTGAAATCTCACAAGTGATGTCTAGAGAAAATAATCTCGTAAGTAAAGTCTGAAAAGAATAAAATATATATACTTTATCATTACTTCATGAAAATAGAAAAATTATTATCCAAAGATGAAACATATAGAGAAATCGAACATTTTTACTAAAAGTAATTATGTACAATAAGCTTCAATTTTAATTTAAAAAATTTAAAAAATACTTATCATTTCATCATGACCCGTGACCATGACCTGATTGATACAAGTTGATCACTTGTGGCCAAAGATGCATGCAGCCTTCGACAACATAGATTGGTGGCACTCACAAAATTTGATTAAATTATATACATATAGCCTATAGGCTTATTTTATTTTATAATATAGTTTTTAAAAAATATATAATTGTAATTTACACAAATTCTCACAATTAAAACAGTTCACATGTGTAGATAGCTGCACTTATTGTAAGCAGCTGGAATACCCATGTGCCCTGCCTTTGTCTACATTTAACACAATCCAGCTCACTTTATGTTAAAATGGACTCCACCAAAATCTCCTCATGTTTTTGGCTTTTTATATACTCATGGAAAAATCAACATCGCCAAATCAAAATTTTTAGTTTATGAATTTTATACTAAATTATATATAACATTTAATTACATACTAACACCTGATATCACTATCCTGAAATTGAGAACCATGAAAAATGAGATCCTTTCACCACTTCCAAAAGTTCAAATATAGTAGTACTAATTATTAAAGCAAAGATCCACAACTTAACATAAAATTAAAAGCTTAGCTAGTGACATGAAGAATAAAGCTCCACATATATCAACTAAAGTTAAGTTCCCCCACTAAATCACTATGATTCTCCACTTCAAAAGTTCTTGGCTAATCACAACAAAACAAAGAGAATGAATTGCTTTTTGTATCTTTTTGCAAAGATGTATAGTAAGTTCTCTTGTTGCCATCTCTTTATCATTTTAGCCTTTTCTTTTGTTTCCCTTGGAGCCTTTGGAACTTTTGAATAGCAATATGTATCTCTTGTCTAGATCAGCTTGCGCTCGCATCAATTATTTCTTCAAATGCATATTACTTTGCATTAGCACGTGTACCAACATGTTCGCCATAGACATGGTGTTTCACATCAACACGTATATCATACGCTCACATCAACTATTTCACCAGATACATAATACTTCGCATTAGCACATGTAACAACATTTTCACCATAGACATGTTGTATCACATCAACACATTTATCAACTAAACATATCACTTCAAACATATGTATCAACACATGTTCCAACTATTTTACCATAAACTTGTTGTCTTGCATTGGCAGTTTGGCACATACAATATTTTTCTGTCTCTTCAGAGATTTGAGTGTTGATCTCTCTTGCGACTTGCGCCATCTTCATTGAATCACTATGTCACACCTTGTGATAACAACAACATATCCAATGACATCCCACAAGTAGAGTCTGAATAGGATAGAATGTACACAAACCTTACCCTGTGTTTTCCTAAGGACCCTCGAGTCGGTACAACAAATCTCAAGGGAAGGCACATATATGCAGAGGAGATAATACAATATTCAGAAAGAACAGGGAAAGTGGAATACAGAACAAAAAGCAAGCACTCTATTTTTAATATACCAAATACTGTTTCTAGTACATATTAACATACCAAAATCAAAAGATACACAAGCTTACAATGTGTCATAACCACACAACAATGATCCTATAACAAGAAACAGCACCTTAATGAGCATAGATATTTACAACCCAAACTCAATTCACACACAGCCACAAACAGCATGGCTGGTTCTTCACATTATGAAATAGACTGATTGCATTTTACAAACCGCGATGACCTTACAGACGATGAAGAGGAAGCATGAACATATATATATATATAGATATAGATATAGACATATATACTTCTGAGATCGAGAAGGACCGGCATAAGTACCAGTCACTCTTACTCGCCTTCTAATCAAATCCTTGCACGCTTGGCAAAATGATGAAAGCTGTAAACCTACATTCTGTCGATAGGCTCCATATGGCCCTGCACGGCTAAGCGCTCTGATACATCAGCTAGTGATTTGAGGTTACACCGGATGAGGGCCTCGACGAAGTAACAAGTTTCATCCTTAGTATTCCCATCCGGTACATCCACCACGAATGACTCAACTACCATTGTTCCAGGCCTTCCGTCAATGACCTCCGGGTGAACAGTGATAATTGATGAGTAGTTCTGCAAGTTATGTGAAGAGTCATTATCTCTTGTTTTTACTTCCCGAGATGATAACAGAACATACGGTGACAAGCCTAAGAATCCAAAGTGAACAACCAACAGAACACCCCCAACCCCCCAAACCCAAATACACACAAAAAAGAGGGAAAATAAAATGAAAAGATCACAAGAAAAACTTCATAAAATAAATAGAGCAAATAAATTGACTATATAGGTCACTTACTGATACTTCACGGTAGACTCTACGAGGGAAAAGTTATGGAAACATTCTTTTGATGACAAGGGAACTCGCAACCGCTATCCTTCGGATGCGCATAACATTCAAATGCAGATTAAAAATTTAGTTCTAATGGGTTAAAGGTTTGTAGAAAGAATGATATTTATACTAATTTCCGAGGATTTTCCCATATATATCTATGGTCTAGATAAAAACATGTGGGTTCAATTGAACCCATTCCTAAAAGTATAGATCCGTCACTGCATCTACACTTCTTCAATCCGAAGCAAAGAAAAGTAGAAAACAACTCTGCTAAATACAGACGGAACGTACCTACCAACAATACTCGTCTTCCTAATAAAAGAAGAGTCATAGAACATTTCAACATACTAGGTACTTCCACAGAACACACAGTTTGTTAAAACAGACTACAATATACTACCATCGAGTACCTACTCCTCTCAACTAGAAAATGGTAACAAGCAGTGTCTACATAATATTTGAACACAAAAGGCCTGAGAACGCACTCCTCTGTTAGTTAAGAGGACCACCAAAAATCAGCCACAAAGTTCTCAGGTTTTCTGCATTGAACCTTGACATATAACACGCTGGACACATGGATTGTCACAGCTTTTGTTCAAGTACAAGAAATGATCGTGGGTATTATATTTTCAGAAATGGAAAAAGATTTACTGTCGGGGGGGATTTTGAACCTTTTAATAGAGACAAGTTCAAAAAGATTCTCGAGCTTAAGAAAGTACTTGGGCTGATTATATCTAAATAGCAAAAATTTAAGAACATTAAAATCTTTTCACAGAAATGTGAAGAACGAACCAATAACCACTCACCTCTGAAAACCAGGAAAAGCAGGTAAGAACAAATAGTTCAACTTATTGCAGTAACATGCAGATAAAAGATGGCCGGAGTAACATGATTTTCACTATTGAAGATGCATCTGATTTTGTATTCCTTCTTTAATGAAAACGAAACTTTAATTAGAAGCTCTAACATGTCATCTCGACAAGGTTGCCAACACATATACTTTTGTTTATTGGAAATGCTTCCCACTCATATAAATAAGCATCAAACGCACCTATTCCATACATATCAAATGATGAGATAAAAGATTCATACCCTAAGCCTGTGATCTCCACCTACGATCTTTACACCAAAAATGTGCTTGTCATCATCTAGAAGCTCTAACCTCTCCTTGCTTGTGGTAGCTGGGAGTCCAGACTTAACATTCACTTCTCTAACACTTCCGATTTCAAGGTCCCCTTGCACGATGCACCTGCTAACAAATGGTTTGTACCTTTGTGGTTGATCAAACCTCCTCACTAATGACCAAACCTATCAAATATACCAAAAACCAGTAAGTACACAGTGAAAAAACCATACATAGTACATCCATTTTCCGTCTTTAAATAGAATACATGTAAACCATAGAAATACAAAACAGTCTACTATTCTTCAATCTTTTCCAATGATCAATTGACAAGCCTGAACAGTTCTAAGAACATCAATGAAATTAAGTAATAATATAATCAAACGTCTTGAATTCTTTCAAACTCGCTGCTTTTTTTCTACCTCATAAACAGCTTAAAATACATTGTCCGAAGAAAAGTTCAAAGGCATCTAATTTGTCTCTGAAACTAGCTTCCTCAACAGATAAAGATGGAGCTCTCTTTTCAGTAACCACCCCTCTTTTCTCTCAAATCCACAACTATTGTGAAAACTAAAATCCATAATCTATGTTATCGAAAAACACTATAAAGATTTTTTTTTCACCCCTCCCTAGGAACTCCCACCCTTTTTGTTCCCTTGGTGACTCGAACCCATGACATCAAAGTCGGAGGTGGAGGGTACTTACCATCTACGCAACCCCTCTTGTTTCAATATATTAATCCCATCAATGTAAAGCTAAATCCTAACTGAAAATACAATTGTAAGCAACCCCAAGTTGGAAAAAGAAGCTTCAAATTTCAACTAATACAACTCTAAATCAACTAAGCCAGATGGGGACATCACTATAAATCATTCAGATTCCTTCTGCTCCTTCATTCTAATACTCAATTACACAAACCAAAACAAACAAGCAAAACCATCTAGTTATTCTCAATAAAAGGTCTATCACATGCAGATCTGATCAAGAAAAGCTTAAAAGACATTAAAAACCAATCTTTTTTTCAACAAACTGAATTGGGGCTACTTACAACATCAACAAGAGCTCTGATATGCTTTTTTTTTTTTTGAGAAGGTAACATATGAGCTCTGATATGCTTTACAAATGACAAATTGCATTACTTATCCTAAAATAAACATAAAAATCCAATCTTTCTTTCAACAAACTAACTTGGGGCAACTTACAACATCAACAAGAGCTCTGATATGCTTCACAAATGAGAAATCGCATTACCTACCCTAAAATAAACATAAAAATCCCATCTTTCTTTTAACAAACTGAATTGGGGTTACTTACAACATCAACAAGAGCTCTAATGTGTTTTACAACAGAGAAATTGCAGTAATTATCCTAAAATAAACATAAAAATCCAATATTTTTTTCAAGAATCTAACTTGGGGATACTTACAACATCAACAAGAGCTCTAATATGCTTAACAACTGAGAAATTCACTAAATATCCTAAAATAAACATAAAAAATTCAATCCTTTTTTTCAAGAATCTAACTTGGGGCAACTTACAACATCAACAAGAGCTCTAATATGCTTAACAAATGAAAATAAACATAAAAATTCAATCTTTTTTTCAAGAATCTAAATTGGGGTTGCTTACAAGATGAACAGGAGCTTTAATATGCTTTACAAGTGATGAACTACACTGATTATCTCTAACATCGTGTTTATGATGTCTCCTAATATACTCATCTTCACTACTAATTTTTCTATCAACGTTCATGATGCTGACCATCGCCGGAGAAAAAACAACGGCACCGACAACCTCGTCAACGGCGAATAAATCTGGAAAAAAAAAAGTGGAAAATGGGAAACAAAATAAATTAGAAAAGGCCAAAAGACACCGCCATTAGAACCTCAAAATATTTTTTGAGTGGTTTAAATTTGATGGATTATTTTATTTTTTATTTTATTTTCTCATCCACATCTATAACCTCCATTATTGTTAAATTTTTTTCTCTTGATTAAAGAATTGAGATAATTTGTGCAAGTGGGCTTTTTGGTGGTGGGGTAGGTATTAGTTTCCTAAATTTAATTAATATTTTGATCTAAAATGGAGAAAAACTACTTTTTACAAAAGTAGAAATTGATAATGTTATTAGAATAATATATTTGACGTTGTAAGATAAGTAATTGGTTAAAATCTTTTTTAATAATATTGTGCCCTTGTCATTGTCGGCTTGAAAGTATCTTGATTACTCTCTCATTTTAGTTTGTTTGCCAGATTTGAATAGACGTGAAGTTTGAAAAAGTACAAATAATTTCTCAATTTATTATCATAAATTAAAGATATATAAAATGTATCAATATGTCATTTAATCTTATAATTTTAAATATATCATATGAAAAAATACAATTAAAAAACCATCAAAAGAAATACTATTATTTTCTAAAACGAACTTTTAAAAAAAGGCAAAAATATTGTATAGTTTGGTTCAAAATCAAATTATTGTGATTACTGAGATTATCGTAAGGATTATCTACCATATAATTTCAGTGTAAAACAAAAGGAATAAAGATTCTTGCAATTTATGATATTTGTATAATTCCATTATAAAATTATGTCAAAATAAAATAAAATAAGGAGTTCAAAATTAAATTATTTTAAATATAAAAATATGTCTCATAAAATAAAATAGATGCATTATCAAATATTTTATCCTATTAAAATTTGGATTCTAGTCAATCATTTTCTTCATTCCAATCGGATAAATCGATTATTGGTACAATGATTTGTTTTGTTCTTTGATGAATTTGAATAATTTGAATTTACATTGAAAAAAATTAGTTTTAGGGATAAAGTATTCGCTATCATAGATGATCGTCGTCATATTTAGTTCAAACTCAAAACCTTTACGATTAAAAATAAATAAATATTTATCACTTTACTATAATTTTTTATAATAATAATTTACACTTATAGAAAGCGTACTACACTCCTTTTTGGGTGAACACATACAAAAGAATCACTACTTGTTTAATAATTAGCCATCATCCATAATTATTAATCCTCTGCTAATCCATCATTAAAATCACCAAACAACCACTAAATGATTATCCAATGGGGAAATTAAATTGACATTGAATAAAGCTAGGTAGGAGGTGAGTGGTTCTCCTTTCGATGAAAAATAATATCATTTATATTCTTCTATATATCTAAAATAGATGCTAAATTCTCTTTGACCCTTTCATATATTTATTTTTTCGTATTTTTAATTTTCTTGATAATTTTTTTTTTATCATGTCTTAATGAAAAAATCTGACTCCGTCATTATTCACACAAGAAAAAGAGACAGATAGATAAGGAGGGTGAAGCATGACACAGATAGATAAGGAGGGTGAAGCATGACACAGATAGATAAGGAGGGTGAAGCATGACATCTTGTTTTATTAAGTGAAAGTAACATATGTGGAAGAAAATAAATTGAAAAGAAAAAGTGAAGAAAAAGAAATATAGATAAGAAAAAGGAAAAGAATACAAAAAATATAAAGACTGATTCAACCATTGCTAGACTGATCATGATACAAGAGGTGTCTGCACCCTGGGTTGTTGATACAATAATCAGGAAAATTATTACATTGTTAAGGGATAAAAAAATGTGATTTTCTCATGTGTACAGGGAAGAAAATGTTGTGGCAGATAGCCTAGCTTTCAATCGGATGCCATGTGTGAAGCATCTATCCCTCTCAGGACCTCACCTTCGTGACCTCCTGACGGTGGAAAGACTGATGTCATGGTTAGCAATTAAATCTGAAATCTCCGACAAAGCATCTGAGATCGGACAATTGTGTAGATGAGAGAGTGGGACGATGGTGATCAAATGGTAGACACGTGAGACTCAAAATCTCGTGCTAAAGAGTGTGGAGGTTCGAGTCCTCTTCAATGAGCATTCTCAATAAGAGAGCTCATATCGAATCGGTATATCTTGATATGCACATAACATAGCGTGTATATCACTATAATACTTTTACACATACTTGAATATGACTTTTATACATATATTTCAATTCAAAATAATTTTAGGGGTGTTCTCGAACAAGTGTATAATTGAAAATTTCAAACAAATTTAAGGGTATTTTTATATTATTTTCATTAAATTCTATATTAAGTGAAATTTAGTCAAATATCTAAAACACCCCCTTCTCCTTCACTTTCTTCTTACAAGTCTTCAACAATATATATATATATATATATATATATAGAGAGAGAGAGAGAGAGAGTTCTAAACAAATGTAATTCCTTCAATTACTAGACTATTTTAGGGGATCGTCGGATCGTGAGTGTGGTGAAAATAAACGACTTCCTAAGAAGTCAATTGGAAATATTTTTGTTGAAATTAAAAGAAAAGTTGAATATTGTGAATATCATCGAGTAAATATTACTAATAAACTACACAGTACACACTTATTAAACTTCAAATTTTATTTAAATTATGTTGAGCATTGTAATTTGGCATCTTTGTGAAAATAGCTGGTAGATTAATGTTGTTTACTTTATCTTAGCCGATATATATTAATTATATAATTGTGTTACATATATTATATATATATCATGTTTCGCCAACTATTTTTGGATTAAGTTGTTACAGTGAGCGACTATTAATTATACTAGTTTTTCTAGTAAATTTTCTGAATTCTAGTTTTTTCTCAAAAATTTAATAATTGTTTAACATGAAATGTACGTAGCTAGTGATTGGAATACTAAAAAACTAATGAAAGTGAATAATTTATATTCCGTTCTAGAAAATTACAAATATTGAAAGTGGTATTTTCCTCAATAACAAAAAATCGAACAACTTTATGTCACTCAATATCATAAGTGCGTAGTGAATCTTTGAAAAATATTTATTCCAAAGACACCAAATGTATTACGTATTATATTTGCCATGCATGCATGGGGTAATTGAACTAGTTGGATTCTTTTGGTTGAGTATATATATGCAATTCTTTAAATTTGTTTAGACACTTAGATTAAGACTTGTACCTGTCAAATATCATCGTGAATGTTTCAACATGTCACGTAATTGAAATACAAACACTTTATTTTTGTAACGAATCGTCCATTGAAATATATAAAGCTTAATATGGTTGTGTTTTAGTAAAAAAAACGAACAAGTTAAGGGAACGAACACGCATAGATATCAGTCAGTTTCACTTTTTTTCTCTCTTCAAAATAAGTATGTTATTAAGCTAATTAAATCTTGCGCAATATTATAAGAAGTAATTAATATCGTATGGTGCACCAATTATTTTATGCCATTCAAATCAAAATTGAACAAGATATATGAGAATATTTATCTATCATATTCAATCATATTATCCTTTAAGAATAAATTCTTTTTGGCCCTTACATCAAATAATGGAGGAAATAAAAGAATCCCACTAACCAATATAACTTGTATAAATACCTATCTTCCTCAATTCATTTTCCTCAAGCCATCAACAAACAAAACAATCATTTCAAACAAACAAAAAAATCCATCAAGCCATGGCTTCAATGCAATGCTACAAAGAAGAAGGCAAAGAGTTCGATTACTATAGTTATGGAAACCAAAAACCAACTTCTTACTCGAGCTCTGGATACGAACAATCTTACTATGAGAAAGAGAAGTGTTACGAAAACAAACCTGAAATGATGGGCTACGGCGCTAGCCATGGCCATCAACATGGTAGCAACCCATGTGGGCCAATGATGGGCCATAGCACGGGCCATGGAATGGGCTACGGTATAGGCCACAACAATACTTCTCATGGGATGGGCTATGGTACGGGCCACAACGGTACTTCTCATGGAATGGGCTATGGTACGGGCCACAACAATAGTCATGGGATGGGCTATGGTACGGGCCACAACATCCACAAAACTAAGCCCAACGGGCTTGGAATGGGCTTGGGCCTCGGAACGGGCACAGCTTTGGGCCATGTTATGGGCTTTGGAAAGAAACATGAGGGACATAGTAGCTATGGAATGGGCTCTTCGGGTTGCACCACCTACAAGAAACAACACCGAAGGAGAAATGGTTACGGCAGTGGCAGCGATTGCAGCGACAGCAGCGATGACGAGCGTCATTGCTAAATTAATTACTACAGGTAACTATGCAGTGTACAAATGTTAAACTCCTCGTGACAAATTAAAATAATATCAGAGTCTCTTACTCATAATACTAAAGTCTAATACATACAAATAATAATCTCACATATAATCACTAAACTTCACTCACTATAATAAGTAACTGAACACAAGTTGCATTAAAGAAATTGAACTTTACTCACTTTTAATAGTATAGTCACAAAAGTTAAAACGTTTATGCTACTTATATATAAATTAAACGAAAAAAATATATGTTTTGTAACTTTATCGATTGTAATAATATGTGAAACTAACTATATGATTAATGTTTAATTATTTTGTTTTAGGTTTCATGTGTAGCAGCCTGGCTTATGAGAAGGAAGAGATTGAATTATATGTCCCAGTACTATAAGGGAGTATTGTATGATAATAAAAAATAAGAAGCAAAATCAGCTATGGCTAGCTATATATTGACTACTGAAGTTAATTATGAAATCTTAAGTTGTGTGTCGGTGTGTTGGTACTTTAAGTACCAATATTAATGTAACTGCTTATTACCTTTGCCAATAAAACTGTGTTATTTGTGTCGATTATATATAACAAGTGAAGTTTGGAGAGAATATAATAAATGCAAACATTATTCTTATAGTAGAGACTAAAATTTTTTATATGACAATAAAAACAACCAGACACAAAGCAAATTCAGTAGCAGATAGCAATACATTTGCAAAACGAGAGACTATATTAATGCTATTAATTTAAGTAAGTATCGTATGAAATTACACAAAGTAAATTTCTCGATGTTGATAACACATGCATCAAAGTTTTTTTCTTACATACTTCGATGGCTAAGATATTCAATTCGAATTTTATTATTACAATTTTGATTTTTCAGTAATTTTTACAGGACTTTATTATTCAATTACTAATCCTTCTTCCCTTGTTAACCATGTAAAAATCAAATGGAAAATAAAAATAAAAATGACCTGCCAATTCAATAAAATACTTATAAGAAAATTTATTTGGTTATTTTCATTGGTCTATTCCAAATCTTTGTCAATATAGGATTATAAATTCCACACCCATAAAAACTCAATTATAGTTCCATTATTCAAAGAACACAATACAATTCAATAATGATTTTTTAGAAATGTCTTATTCTCTATTTTTTTTTTCCAGAGATCTATCGACATAGTAGATGTCAAGCCTAACCGTCCATAACCAACACTTAAGGATAATGCATGACTTAATTAAACAAAATTAGTATTCCTATTAGTTAGATATGTTTTTTGTAATTAAAAGTAATACGAATATTATTATACAAATAAAAGATAATACTCTATTGACATACTAAAATCTTAATTCTATTTTTAAATAATTCTAGAATAATCTTGATAAGTTTGTGAAACAGTATACTCAATTGAAAAGGTTTTTAAAACAATAATCAATAAAAACTTATCTAGAATTTTAATATTTATGGTGTTATATATGTAACGTTTAATAATTTATATATGTATATTCGTGTCTAATAGAATTTACAAGAAATATTATATTGTCAATTTAAAAAAATAATTAAATTATCAAACTATAACTTAACAAGTTTCAAGTGTAAAATATATATTAAAAATTATTACATAAATATAAAATAAAGATGAATATTCCGTCATGTGTGTTTACGAGTGAACATGTATACTATTTTTCCAATGTTCTTTGATTGACAAAATTCTTTTTGATATAGAAGGCAAAACATATTGGTCGAAACAAAGCGACGATAATAAAATCATTTCTTAAAAAAAATAAAATGATAAATTATCATAGCTTACTACAAAGAGAAACAAGTCAGTAATAACAGTAAATAGACGGTCAGACGAAAACAATCTGTAAAAATATAAATATTTTAATTAATTTTTTTTAATTCTACTTACAAATCTGCATTTAAGTATAAAAGAGTTTTTTCTCCCCTTTTCATATTTTTTACATATTTATTTATAGTATACTTAAAGCAAATAATAAGTAGAAGATATTAGGTAAAGTAACAAGTTATTAAAAAGACATTAATGTGAGGATGGTGATTAATGAACAATATTTTTTTTTCAAATAGATCAATACCAAGTCAAATAACGTTTTTGAAAACATTTGTTTATTGACTAGTATAATCATTCAATTCGATTGATCACTGAAAAAACTCAGATTGTCGAGTTAAAATCATGATTTATGGCGGTCAATAACCCATGCTATTTGGTATAAAAACATAAATCATTAAGAAAATTAAAAGAAAAATCCACTGATTACTCGAAAATAATCTATGTAACTTTAGATGGTTTCACAAATATTAAGGTGCTCTTGCTTCTTTGTATGGTCATTCCCAGGTTAAGCACATGAACCGTCGAGGGATTCACAAGTTAATATAAATATATACTTGTTTAATTTTTTAATACAAATACATAGTCTACAGAAAAGCTAGTAAACTTGTTTCAAGACATACAAAACTTTGATTAGCTTACTAACATCATATCCTCATATGGAACATTCATATATATTTCTAGATTTATATAAGCCTCAATCATATAGATGTAGAAACAAATATTACCATTCATTAAATAATACAACATTCCTACAGCTAAGATTACAATAAAGGAAAATGTTAAATCTATTACTACTACTTAATTTTAAACTTATAATCAAAATTCAAGCAACAATAACTCTTTCACATACCATGGGAATATCGACAAATAAATAATAGTGCACCTGATAACTCAACTAGGTAATACCGAACTGCACGTTGATTAAACCTAACATCTTCCCTATGCCAAATAAGAAATTGTGGCCTAACAATTGGTTTACGAACCCTAGACCCGGCAACTTCAAAAAACCAAATTTGGCCATTCGATGTTACATAATAAAATTTCCCCTTATAGTAAATCAGACCGGTTTCTCCTATACTTCTTATCGTATAAATTTTTGTCCATCTGAGATCTCCAGGTCGCTAAAAAGCCAAACAACCCTCACCTACACAATAATTAACCACAAGTACATAATCTGACGTAACAGAAGGATTAGCAGATAAAATAGCTTTATCCATGTAGTGCAATAACTTACGTCCTATTTTGTGACAACCATTTATAGTCCATAAATTTGTTTCATGAGGAAGTTAGAATTTGGGCACGAGAGAAAGGATTCAATAAGTTAATATCTCCGTTATAAGCCACGGTGCAGATCCATCCTTCCGATGGAAAGCACTCTCACCCTCTAACTTCTGGGAGAAATAACCGCAAAAAAAATTTCTTGGAAAGAGAGTAAAATTCTCGAAAGTCATTATCATTATTTGCTAGCATAAGCAATGGAATTTGAGGCAAAAACACATCGAAATCGTCTTTGTTAGTGGCAATTCGCCAAGAGGTACAAACAACACGAAAAACAACGAAATCTACGATCACTTTAACACGATTTGCAATTTGAACAATGAGATCGTTGGACATAAATGCCCAATTCGCCATAGTAGAAAAGAGCAAAGGACAATAATTTGTATTGTGTGCTTTGAAAAATGAAACTATAGTTGAGTTTTTATAGGCGTGGAATTTGTAGTCCTATATTGATAAGGATTTGTAATCTGTATATTTTTTTATAGGCATGCAATTTGTAGTCCTATGTACAAGTAGGGGTGTTCACAGGTTGGTTTGGATCGGTTATTGATTAAAACCAAACCAACTTAATCGGTTTTAAAATTATCAAAACCAAACCAAACCAAATATAATATACATTTATCGGTTTCGGTTTGGTTTGGTTCGGTTATTCGGTTATTAACCATATAAAAAAATAAAAGAAACAATTCATTCAAAATGTGAAAAAGTGATAACAATCCATTCAAAACAAAAAAATAGTTATAATGACTTAAATTACTGAACTTTCGATCACTAAATTTACTATCAATAAAGCTTTAAAATTTACTATATTGGCCTAGAAGGAAGAGACAATAACATTTTCAGTCCCACAAAGAATTGTCATATAGACACTCATATACATGAAATTAATAAGATAAATGTTTTCATCTTGGACATTTTTGCTTTCAATAAGTAAATTATACTGAAATTTTAATGAATATATATATAAGATCTTTAAAATTGTTTATAAAAACAATATATTAAGTATGTATATTATTCATTGATTCGGTTATTTCTTCGATTTTTTCAAATGAAACCATAACCAAACCAATTACTATCGATTTTCAAAAATCTAAAACCAAATCAAACTCAAATAAAATCTATTTTATTTTATCGGTTTGGTTCGATTTTTCGATTTGGATAAGTTTTTATCCAAATTAAACCGTGAACACCCCTATCGACAAGGACTTGGAATTTAACGTAATTCTTATATCTCGATTAAAATAATTCATTTTCGGCAAATAAAAATCTTAAGTAATATACGAATGTAACAATTATGTTTGTAAGGATGAATTACGCGGTTAAGTAAACGTATACTAGTTAATTAGTCATCATTAATTACCACTCGCTACCAAGTACCAACATTCAATGATAATTACGTCACCCACTTTTTTCAGTTTGTATAATCGTATACGTTTGTATAAATATAATTTGTATAACTTCTGTATAATATAATTTGTATTTTGTATAACTATTTAAAGTTCAGATATTTGTATTTGTATAAAATCGTTATTTCGAGTTTATACAAAAATAAATACAAATCAATTGATACTAACTAGTTTGTACAAATACAGATGAAAATAAATCAACTATACAAATGTACCTGCGAATTATACAAACGTACCTATGAATTATACAAACGAGGTCGCCCATAGCAGCTTAAACTATAGCTACAATCCGTAAATATACAAATTATAGCTAAAGAGCCTAATTGAGTTTATTATAATGACTATTTGCAATATTTTTTTTAAAAATAATCTATGTTTAAACTCAAGAACACAAAAGCATTACATTCATACTCGAATTTACACAAAAGAGTTACATTCCATTCTCAAAATTCGAAAGATACCACATAGAATTTGAAACGAATGAAATAAGTAGTCTTAAAATAGTGACCAATATTTGATATGAGAGTTAAAACTTAAAACTATCTATTTACCAACTTATCGCAACATATAAATCAGGCCCAAAAGTAAATCACACGGCCCAATAAGCGGTTCAATAAATTCATCTTTTCTCCCGCCAAGTTAAATGCTTCATTATCCTCAATCCGATTTCCCGCCATTTCCAGCTTCAGTTCTAGATCTTCATCGCCGCCGCCGTCCGCCGTACCCGACGCCGCTGTATTCAGCCGGTGATTCAAGTACACCGGTGAGTTATATATTATCCTTAAAGTTATATCCTGATTCATGTTCTCTTTGAGCTTACTTGAACATTTATTATAGCTTCCTGATGTTTACAATTGCTAGGGTTAACTCCGGTGAAGATAATCTAAAACATTTGTTTATGTTTCCAGTGCTGGGTGAATCATTTCTGTAAATTTGGATAAATTAATTTTGGAAAATGACTAGAGAAGAAGCTGAGAATGGAAGAGATGACATGTTAATAGACGGGGATGAAATTGAGCAAAGGAGGCTAGAGAATGCCGTTCCAGAAGGATTCAACGCCGATTATTTAAAAGCTTATTATGGTAATTCTTTGTTTGTTACATTTTGATTTTGTTCATTTGAATACATTGAGGATCAGGATTTTAGCTTTATGAGTTGGAGTTCGGAATTCTGACAAAGCTCATTTGTTATTGAGTTTGAAATCGATTATTCGTACTTATCTAGTGAACTTTTCAATTAGGATGAAACCGCAACACATACTCTACATCGGTCCCTGTTTGTACACTCAAATTAGACCCATATGTTTGTCATGATTTTTTTTTAGCTAGGATTAGACATCTGTATATGCATATAGGAACAAGGCTGATATTTGAGAAACCTACTCTCTCTGTTCCAATTTAAGTGTCTTAGTTTGATTCGGCATGGAGTTTAAGAAACAAAGGGAGACTTTTGAATCTTGCGGTGTTAAATTAAAAATTGTTTGAAGAAGTGTTCTTTAGGTGTCAGTATAATCTGAAGGATGCTGTAGCACTTTCTCTGCCTTGAAACCAATAGGATTAGGAATTCGAGATTGATGTGATAGAGCTATGCTGGGGCAAATTTTTACCTTCCTTGATCCCTCATCCTCTAAGAAAAAATTCTGTCACACATCAGTAATTTTCATTTGGTCTCCAAAACCATTTATGGATTGATATCTTAAGCTAAGTCTTCTCTGTTTGCAGGAAAGATTTTCCCTTATGTTGATATTTTCAAGTGGCTGTCTTATGGCAATGGTAAAAGCAGTTCCTTGATATGCAAAATTTCTCATTTCATATTTCTTTTGTAACACTGTACTATTGTGGGTTCTCCAGATGGAAAGCATCCAGGTTGTGATCACTCATACTTTGGTCGAAGGGAGTTTTCTTTCACATTGGATAATGATATTTACTTGCGATTTCAATCGTTTAATACTGCATCTGAGTTGGAAAATGCTATCAAAGAGAAGTGTCCTTTCAAAATAGACATTGGACCTGTCTACAGCGTAGATGTAAGATCTCTGCAACTGTCGTTCTCCCTGCATTAGAACTTAAGTTAAGTTTCTATGTGTTAGCGTGATGGACAACTCGTAGGATATCTTGTAGGATATACATTAAGTGATTCTCGCTATGATAATTATGTAAGAGATATTCTTGATACTACATTTAGTGTAGAATATTGTGTAGCATTTGCTGAAGAATATTTCTCGTGTATAAATACCAATGTATTCTTATCTATCTGAAAAAAATGAATTGAGAAAATCATTCTTCCATTCCCCTCGTGTTTTATCTGTTTTTGATGCTATGAACAAGAGGATTTGGGTAAAAGCTATTTATAGTTAATTTGCTACATTTGTTGCTTTTATGTGTATTGAGAGGTTCTTATATGTGTTTTTATACTGTCTGCTTGTTAAGTCACTTCAAAAGAATAAAAGGAGTTTCTTTTTAGCTGAAACACACATAATGGCTATACGTTGAGTTAATCATATGGTTATTCTCATTTCGATGCTTCCCCTTAGCTTAAGGTACCCCAATTTCTCTGTGTTCTTTCTTTGCGGGGTAGACAGGTTTGTGTTTGTGAGTCAGTAAGTTGTTTCAGTAGGATAGATATATTTTTACCTTTTATTTAATACTTATAATTGCTATTTTTCTGTGCTGCAGCCTTCAAAAAGGCACGCATATTCTCAAGGTGGTGACAATATTTTCACACCTGTTGAAAAGGAGCTAGTTTTTGATATTGTAAGTCATTGAGATTGAAAATATTAATGTTTCCGTGGAAAATCTGCCAATTCATGTTGCAGCTGAAAGATGTCACATACATATCATACTGCAGGATATATCAGACTATGATGATGCCAGATATTGCTGTTCAGGAGCTGATGTTTGTTTAGAGTGCTGGCCACTGATGACAATTGCTATCAAGGTCATTGATACTTCTCTCAGAGGTATAGTTTTTATGACATGAAAAACAAACGGCTGTTTTTCCCCAGGAACATTTTTTACCTTTGGAACTTCTGCAAATGTATGTTGCATACACTCTCATTTTGTTCTTTCACAGATGACTTTGGGTTCAGCCACATCCTGTGGGTATACAGTGGCAGGCGTGGTGTCCATTGTTGGGTTTGTGATGGTAAAGCGAGAAGGTACTGTTCCAGATGTGTATTCTGTGATTGCTGTTTATTCTATTTACTGATATGGTCATTGTATTACTTTTCTACTATGTTCATACTGTTCTTATATTCATCATCATAATCAGGTTGAACAATGAACAGAGGGCTGCAATTGTTGATTATTTTCGTGTCTACAAGGTACTTAGAGATGCTTTACATGTTTTCTAGTGGAAATTATGATAGCTTGAGGTTCTAACAGAAATATATTATGTTTACTGTTCAGGGAAATGAGAATAGCAGTAAAAAAGTTTCGCTAGTGGGTTCTGCACTTCATCCTTTCCTCGTGTAAGGTTCTATCCAAATTTTTTTTTCTCTTTGTTTAGGTTTAGGTTGTATTCTTAGTCAAATTCTACCTCTGCAGGAGATCTTATACTGAGGTCTTGAAAGATTACTTTGAAAAAAGACTGCTATCAAGTCAAAATTTGTTCTTGAATGAGGAAAGGTTTGAGAAGATTCTGGAAATGATACCTGATGAGTGTATGCAAGTTTACCTTTCATTACTTCTTCTAAATCATTTTCATCTCATTGAGTTTTTAGTGATGTTGAGGAATTTTGCAGCTGTTACATCTGAGCTTCGGGGAAGATGGTTGTCTAACAAACGCTCAAGAGAAGAAATTAATGTTGCCCGGTGGGATCAACTAAAAAATTTATTGCAATCCAATAAACAGAAGGTTGCAATCTTATATTATCTTGCACTCTGGAAATTAAAGTTTTAAACTGTCCTTTTAATTGCATGAATCAAGTCTGTCTTAATTATTAGTCTTGAACCCATTGAGATTCTTGTATTGTGTGTCATTGCTCCAGAACTCAAGATCTATCATGTTCTTTTGCAAATTGAGTGAACCATGATATTTTTATTAAATTAGCTAAAAGGTGTGATTGCTTATTTGTCAAATTTGAAACAAGTGCCTTCAGTTTCCATTACCGATGGTTCCATTTTCCATTTTTCAGGGCCAAGGTCTTCGTAGATGCATTGAAGAAATTGTGTTTACTTTTACCTATCCAAGGCTTGATATGGAGGTTTGTGCTATTTCCTGTTTTCCACCTTTTTGGAGCCTCAGTTCTGCTTATATGGAGTGTAAACATTTAATTCCTTTTAAAACCCAGGGGATTACACGAATGGAGAGCAACAAATACAATAGGACTTGATTATATTCCTTACATATGTGCATAGATTTCAACTGAAGATTTGCATTTTTGACGTCTCAGGTCTCAAAGCACATGAATCACTTATTAAAGGCTCCTTTCTGTGTGCACCCCAAAACAGGTTTGCCCCTTATATGCTTGACCTCAATGCACCTGAAAGACAAAGTTACTTGAATTATTGCAACTCCTTATTACTGGATATGCTTTCATCTATTGTCTGCATATTTTAACAGAAATTACTGTTCTTTTTGTCAGGCCGGGTTTGTGTTCCTATTAATCCCAAGAACTGTGAGGAATTTGATCCTTCTGCTGTTCCAACCCTTTCCCAGGTGAACAATCCTCGAAGAGTTTGCCTTTAGCACTTTCAATATATCATTGATTTGATTTCAATTGGTTGAAGATTCTTGCTTTATCTGTTACTTGTGAAAGTTTTGTAATGTCTAGGAGACTATAGAAATATGTATTTATCATCATGTTAATATCAAACTGAATTTTTCAAATTCAAATTAGTTAAACTTGTCTATTCCCATGTTTTCAATTACCAAATATTCGATTCAGAAGCAAATGGTTTCCTCGTAATCCAACTGCTGCTTCACTGCCTCGCCTGGTTGGCGTTTTCTCCAATGTTCAATTAGTCAAGGCTGGTTGTAATTCTTAGAGCAAAATAGTGCTGAACCTGATTAAAGGAATTCCTATTCCGTGTACTCAAGACCACACTATTATTCTCTTCCAGTTTCAAGAGATACTTCTGAATATGACATACTTCTGAATATGACATACTTCTGTTAGCGATCCTATCCATCATTCAGTTACAACATGACTTGTTCACCTGTGGGATAAATTAACCATCATCATTTCCATGCTTTTTTCACTCCAGTAGTTGTAAGATTTGACAATATATTATCAGGCAATCATAATTATGTGGAGACCTCTTATTCTAGCTGGTTACTCTTTTCACTCTTGTTGACACTGATTTGACTGTATTGCAGCTTCTTGGGGAACTTAATACTGGAGGCTTTAAAGGAGAAGGGGATAATGGTATGCTGAATTTTTCTCTGCATCTTTTTACTTGTATTTTTCGGTAATTATTTTCTTGATGTTTTTCTTTCTATCAAATGTCAGAAATGGCAATGAATAATTTACTTGAGGTTCTTAAATGATATTTCATTAAGCTAAAGCTAGTAATCATTCAGCTACCATAAATTCATAACTTATGAACTTCACTCTAGCTAGACAATTAACTCTCTGCATTTTGTTGTCGTAATTGTGTTCCTTTACTTAGGTACCGTTTGGACATTACATTTTTGCTTTTTTCAAATTTTTATTTTTCAAAAACCTGTTTGGTTATACATTGGGTCAACCAGTTTTTCAAGTAAATTCAAGTGCAATACATGTCTTAGTACAACTTCTACTACCAATTATATTTTTTCAATTTAACAAATGTTACTGTTTTTCAAATATCTTTCAATTCATGTCCAAATGCCTACTTAGTGTCTCTCACTATTGCAATGTATTTCTTTATTGTTTTCCTAGTCTAGCTGATCTTAAATTTTTACTTGTCCAAATTTATGATTTTTACTTTTTGATGAATAAATTTATGACAGAATGGGATGGAACCTCTCTTGGAGATTGTGTTAGATACTTTAGGGAATCCTTCTTGCAACCTCTGTTAAAGTCTTGCAAGGTACATCTCAACTACTTCAAACAAATCATACTTGTATTTCTTTTGCCATGCTAGAACTTTTGACTTCTGTATGAGACTAGCTGTTTCCAGGAGGCATCCTTGCCATGCCTGTCCTTTTAATAGTGGTTTATCGTACTCATCAGAAATTTGGTCATCTAAAATATGTTTTAACCATGTGTTTATTTTGTAACCGGCATCAATGTTTTAAACTTAAACTCATAGTTTAGGAAACTGATGCCAGGAGAATGTGTAAAAGATCACTAAATTTGCAACATATAGTAGATATGAATTCATAACTAGTGCAATGCTATACGACTTTTACGGATTGAATTCATAGAACCTAAATCGTGGATCCACCTCTGACTGATGCAACTCATAACCATGCAGGAGGAGATCGAGACTTCTTACAATGCGAAAGTTCAGCAGTCAAGGAACTCAATTAGCTGGTAGTGTTCTTATAAAATCTTCTATATACGTGTGATGTTATTTACGACCCAGCATGTGATTGTAATTATGTGTCAAGACTATTGTCCTTGGTTTGTTAATTTATTGCCTAGTTGAGTGATAAAACTTGTAACATGCTCCCTATATTGTTAGTTTATAATATTTCCATTTGAAAAAAAAGGCTTGTACTACTTAATGTTATGGGGAGTAATTTGTACTTGCCCTCTTGAGACGTGTAGCCTTGGCAATCAAATTTTCCTTGCAGTTGACAAATCTTGGTGAAAACCTACGATTAGTGTTGATTACAACGTTGTGAGCCAAGAATCTACAATGATAAGTTTTTGTTCATTTAATGAAGTAATGAAAGGAGCTTATAACTGGTTCAAAACTTCAAACTAATATTTTAAGGGGAAATAATAGTTTTAGTCCCTGTGTTATTAGCTTATTGTGATTTTTGTCCTTGTATTATTAGACTAAGTACATTTATCCTTTAATTAAATATAGTGAGTAATTTTAGTTCTTATACATAACTAAAAGTTAACATTTGATATTTTAAAAAAATTAAAAAGAATATTTCTTTTGATCAAAACTAAAATAATAATAAAAAATCTAAGCATAATGTCACCAAGTTTCTTCTTTACGTCTCTTTTCTTCTAATCTACAAATAGTTTGAAGTCAAACACTCGAATATTAGTAGATGGACAAAACAAAAAGAAATAAAATCACAAAACATTTGCAATTAGCGGATTTAATATTTTATTTTTTATTTTTCATGCGGTGTTTTGACACTCGTATTGAAGCTTTGACTAAATTTGGGTTCTGCATTACAGAACACATTTAGGAGTGACGCTCCCAACATAATTTTCTTCATACCCAGAGCTTGAACACAAACTCTGATTAAGGGTGGAGAAGTTTTATCATTGCACCACAATTTACGTTGATAAATATCCATAATATGATGTTAATGCCAATGCAAGGATAACACAGTATTATCATTCTGAGACCATGGATATATATACTAATAATTGAATCACAACTTTTCCATTTGTTCTTATTTCGAAACTTTTACAAGTTTTTTTAAAAAAAAAGGGTAATCAATAATTTTAAAAAGTGCTAACTTAGAAAATTTTAAAAATTAAAGGATGGCAACAGATTTCAAAGTTGGAGATTGTTTAAGAATAATGAAAAAGAAGAGCCAAAAGTTAACAGTGTTAACATCAAGTTAGTATAAAAACTAAAATTACACATTTTATTTAATTAAAAGTTAAATATGTTTAGTTTAATAACACAAGGATCAAAACCACATTAAGGTAATAACACAGGGACTAAAACTAATATTTCCCCTTATTATTAAAAACTCAGAAGATTTTGTTGACTATTGTGTGTGTGGTTTGTGAGACAATAAGTGGACCTTAGTTGTATGTATTGCTACGGTTCTAAAGTTGTCAGGCAAGCATTACTGAGACATCACCATCGCCTGCTTTGATCTTTACTGTACTATTTTCATTCACATCAGTTTCTGGGACCATTTCATTTTATTTATTTGAATTTGTTGATAAACTAAACCATAGTCAGAGAAATAGGCATAGCGTTACCTTTCATCATCTTTTAAAATAAATATTGTAGAGTTATTGTTCCTTTTTCATGAGGCACTCTGATTAGGCTTTGGGCTGAACTCACACTCAAAAAGCTAGCTCAAAGAGATCAGGATTGTTTAAACTTTGCAAGAAGTTTCACGTCTAGATCCAGACATTCTTTATCTACGGTTCTATTGTCTGGTTGGAGCGTGGTCATTCATCAACTGAGGTATTTCCACCCCTTTAATTAATTTGGCTTCATTCTCATCTGAGGGTCCACATCAGATCGACTTGGAGTTCGATACTATGATAGATTAGGTCAGTTGTTTAATTCACACTCTAAAAGTTAACTCAAAGAGAGGGGATTGTCCAGACTAGAGCTGTCAAAAAGGGTCGGCCCAGCTCCACTGGCCCAAGCTTCGAGGGCCAAGGAATTTGAAGGGCAAGGGCGGGCCGGCCCTTCATTCGGTAGGGCCTGAAAATGCTCAATCCAACCCAACCCAACCCTAGAAGGGTCGAGGGCTGAGGCGGGCTAGCCCTTCTGTTTTTCCTTTTTAATTTTCTTTTTCTTTTCAAACTTATAATTCTATAACATCAAAAAAATGAGAAGATTTTCAAATGAAATATGACAAACAGTGATGTTGTTTCAATAACACTAACAAAAATCTAGTGTAGTTAGCATGTATCTCGCATACTGGATATGTGAGTGAGATAAGACAGTGACAAGCAAGATAGGAGGGAGGCGAGGGCGCGAGATTTGTATATGTATCCTAGATACACGCGAATCTACTTGGATAGAGTGTATCAAGAACAAATTAAACCAATTTTAAGTCCATATATTTCGAGATACTATTTGGGTACGAAGATTTATAATATTACAACATAGCGTGTATTCAAATAATTAGATTATATACTAGTGAGATTATTATAAATTACTCTTAAATAAAAAGTTTTGGCCCATGGGCCGACCCCAGCCCAGCCCCGATCAAGCCTCAAGGGCCTAGTTTTAAATGGGCTTGAAATTTTTTATCCCAACCCTACCCCAATAACGGGTAGGGTTGGGCCGGCCCCATGGGCTAAGCCCATTTTGACTGCTCTAGTCCAGACCCTATAAGGAGTCCACGGGTGTAGCTTAGGTGGAGGAGTCCAAAGACTCAATTTCAAATTCCAGTGGAGCAAAAAAGCAGTCGATGATATCTTCCTATTTGCTCTAGTATAGGTATCTGATGAAATTAATTGAGATGTGCGTAAACTGATCCAAACACCACCATCACTTTAAAAAAAAAAGAAAAAAGAATGTAGGTGAGAGTTGAAGAATCAGGTGGACCACAGTGACTTGGCAGTGAGCTCTGAGGTTCACATGTGGCCTTCTCAACCTTCAAATAGTCAACTAACTTCATTACAAGGTATGGGCAATCTTGGATATGTGGCACTATTCCTTTTCACACCTTATTTCCCTCAAAATTTTCTTTCTGCTGTTTCTCACCTAACAATCAAGATGAAAACCAAATCAACAACAAATTCCATGTAATCCCACCCACAGGTGAAGTCTAGAACAAACAAACTTTACTCCCAACCTTGAGATGGTTGATAGGTTGCTTCCGATAGACACTCAGTTACTTAAGCAGATTAGTAGAAATAACCTAACCATTTTTTTCATTTCTAAGATTTAACCATATCATCATCTATTTAGAAGTACTACTCAAGCTTTCTGTGAAATATCCTACTTTTTAAACTTAGTATGAGTTGTAACTTAGTTTGTTTGCAGGAAGTTCTTTTCCCCCCTATTCACATCACCATTCCAAAATAAAATTTGAAACAAATAGATGCTTAACTACAAACTGGTTTAAACATAAGTAATATCATTAAAAATAACAAAACCCCAACATATTTGATACATATACTTGGGAGTAAATAGAGCTCAAATATGTCCATTCATCCCATAAGAAAAACACACTAAGACAAACTCAAGACATAACTTTGACAAAGGTAGTAGTAGTCATAAGATAGATATAGCTAAATCTTCAAAATTAACCATTTACATTTTCCCACAACATAAAATGGTACCAACTAAATCCCAATAACAACAACTCCTAATTAACCATGACGACTTTGCTCGTCTTGGACTTAGTTAGCAAGAACTTCCCATATCAACTCAGGATCAAAAGAAGGCATTCTTGCAAGTGAACAACTATCAAACTCAGACTCCATTAATGGATCCTTCAAACAATCACCAAAAACAGAACAAGTTGAATCCTCACTTTTCCATAATCCATCTTCAGAAACACTCGGTGAAATCATAGAAGTCGTAGTAGTAGTAGTAGTAGTAGTAGAAGATGATGAATCCATAGTTTCTTTAACTTTACTCTCATTCTCACTCTTTTTCTTAGCAGCCTTTTTAGCTTTCTCCCTTTTCACCTTCTGACAAATAGCTTGAATCTTAGCATCCACTGCATTCTTCACAGCATTCATTTTCTCTCCATCTCCAAATCCCAACTTACTCGGATCGCGAAGATTAGGAAAATTCAATCTTGCATATTCGCCACGAAGCTTATAAGCTGCTCTATCATAAGCATAAGCAGCAGCTTCAGCAGTTTCATAAGTACCTAACCAAACTCTCATTCTATTCTGTGGAAGTCTTATCTCAGCAACCCATTTTCCCCAATGCCTCTGTCTTACTCCCCTGTATAGCTTTTTCTTCTCTGGAAACTTGTAACTCTGTGTATACAAAGAGTTTCGAAAAGGGGTTGTTTTGGAAGTTGTTGGTATTGAGATATTTGCTATGTTTTCTTGACAGAATTTGTGTAGCAAATCTCTCTGTCTGAGGTAAACTGAAGTACCTAAAGGCTCAAAAACAGGGCTATTAGTCATTTGGTTATTTTCTTGACAATGAGAAAAAATCGTATCGAATGTGTTTGTACCACTAATTAGAATTAGTTGAGATAACGAAGATCGAATTTGAGCAGCCTCATCAAATATGGTAGTCATAGAGTTGTTTTCTTGATTTCTGTCCATTTATAACTTCATAAAAACAGAGGAAAACAGAGTAAAAAAGAGGAGGAAACAGGGGTGCTAAAAAAACTTTCCCTTTTTTGACTGATCCAGAGAAAAATATGAGGATCAATGAAGAAACCCAAGGCCTCTAGTGAGTTACAGACAGAGTTCGAAAAGGTCAATTTTGTTTCTATGATTAAGTTGCGAAAACTTCAGAGAGCTATAAAAGAAAGAGAGATAATTGGAGGAAAGATTATTTTTTGAGTTTGATGTCACTTGTGTTTTGGTTTTCCTCTTTTGCTTGTATTTATAGCTGTTGAGAAAAGGATCTTTTCTGCTTAATATTAAGGTCCCATAACTTTTTTTTTTCTTCTATTTTTGAAAGTTGGCATTTATGATTCAACTTTTTACTCTTATCTACCAAGTCCTCTAGGCAATCTCTCTCTATATTTTACCCTTGCAGTAATTGTGTCAGTAAAGTGGTTCCATGTTTTGTTTAAAGTGAACTGATCAATTTACTTGAATTGTTTCTGTTTTTGACTGTGTTTGGGGGGTGGGGATGGCGAGCGTGGGAGTTGAAATTTTCATGAAGATGTTCATAGTATAAAGAAGTAAACACACGAGAAAGATTGAGAATTTAATGTACAATTTTTTTTTTTTGTTGATGAATCCCTTTGCACCCATGTGGCTCCGCCCCCGGTGGGAGTGTTGGGAAGACTTTGAGATGGTAATAATGTGGAACATAACATAAGGTTTTAGTGCAATATTAATCAACAACAACATATCTATTATAGTCTCACAAGTGGGGTCTGGAGAGGGTGAGGTGTACGATAATCTTACCCCTATTTTTGTTGGGTAGAAGGCTGTTTCCCGTAGACCAACATTCAAGAAAAATGTTCTTTCAATTTTGATTTGTGTAGTGTAGTCTTGATCGTACATTCAATTTAGTGTTCGAACTACGTGCCTTCATCAACCAACATTGGGTTAAGGTGAATCATTTTTTTTGTTTTAGTTAAATATGCTTGCTTCCAATAACTGCGACAAGATTTTTACCAAGAAAGACAACATCTACTATATATACGTAAACAAAATTTAACCCTATAAACCTCTTGCTCCATTCTTTGTAATACTTGATCAATGGATATACAATAGATGATCTTCCTTGTACATATATTTCGTTGTTGCATTCTTTTAAGCTATTAAAAGAAGGAACAATTACAATTAAATAAAATCAAAGGCGGATTACACGTTTCACTATGTTGCAAATTTCAACTTTTTAAACCTCAAAAGTGTTTTTTTCCCAATATTATGGGGTATCATTTTACTTGGTGGGGTGGAGTGGGTGGTTGGGGGATGGGTTCACATTGTGAAAAGGGTAATTTTGACTTAGCCAAAGGCAATTACCGTGTGGACCTAAAACACAAAAAAGAGTGGCCACTCTCTATCGACTTAACTTAATTGCTGAGAAATCAAAAAGCAACTTTATGAATTTATTATATAGCATTCAATACAGTTGAGAGATAAGACTCTTTACCCATATCGTGAAACGGATAGAGTCATAAAAATTTATCTATTTTTAATTAGAGATTTTGAATACGAGTTTTGAATATATAAAAAAAATCTTGTTAACAAGCATTTTTCTCTTATATAAGTCTTTTACGATGAAGATTTAAATTAGTCAATCTTTTATGATGAAAATTCAAATTAGTCGAACTCTGATATATGTCTAGTGACAACTAAAACAAGAAGAGAGATAGGGATAGCCTTTTGTTTCTAGTTTCAATTTTCAACTTACAGCTTTCTTCCATTTAATTTTTGTGCCACGCTTTCACTTATTCATTTATTTCTATCTTCCTATTTTTTAGGCAGGAGAAGTTTGCTTCCTTTCCTTTCTTTTCCTATTTTTTTTTTTACCATTTAAAAACTTTAATCTTTTGTTATGAGATTTATTTATTTTTAAAAAAATATATATTTTAGGTTGGGATAAGCTAGTGAATAGTGCAAGGCATGGAAGGTAGGTAGGTAAGGGGATAAGGTTTAGTATGATTAGAAGTTTGCACCTTATTTCAATCCTAATTTTAGGCGGAAGGAGTTTGAGAATAGTTTAGATTCCGAGCATATATGATAAGAAAAAGAAAAGGTAAGATTAGTAAAATTTGAATATATCGGTAGATACTGTTGTAGCTCCTAAAGATTAAAATTTCGAAGCATAAATAAATAAAATTTAAAGATTGGAATTTAAAACTAATTATAACTAATTGATTTTGATGGCTGAAGTTATAAGTATCTCTTTTTGTTCTAATATTATAATTTTTCAAACTCTAATTTGCCATCCATGTTCAACTAAATTTGGAAAAATCACTATAAATTAAAAGGACAACTTTGAAATTAGTTGCCTCTTACTAATAAAGGAAAAGACAAGTCATATGCTAAACACTTTTTAAATCTCAAAACTCCACCAAAGTTGGAACTTGTTAGATGAAATGCATCATTTATATTATGCAACAAAAATCAAATTCATCCAATTTTATTAATATAATTAATAATTGTCAAGTTTGCTCTTCGAAATGGGCATAAAAAAGACAGTTCGATACACAAACCATTATGCTTAATTCGGGCAAGGGTCACACTCTAATAGAATATCATAAATATAATTATATAAATAAGGATTAATTTGAAACCATTCATATTAATCACATGTACAATATTAGCCAAACAAGTATCAATAATACCTAATGCTAAAGATTTGTTCTATAATGGAGCTAAAGATAGACTAGCTTGTTGTTATTTAATCTACCTTTCTAATTTGAGATTTGAGTGTAATATATTTGTAATTTTTTTAAAATCCATAATGGCTTTTAAAGTTTAATAGATTATTCCCATAGAAAGAGGGAGTAAACAAATCTATTTCGTACTCAAAACTCACTACTCCAACTAATTCAGATTTTGCACATCCATATAAGAAACAAATATTTTTCATTAAAAAATATTATGAACTCGAATTTAGAACCTCTAGTTAAAGTCAGGGGCACAACTAGTAGTCTGATACGGATTCGGTCAAACTCAATAACTTTTGCTCAAATAGTATATTTGTATTAAAAAGTTTATTAAATATATACAAATATTAAGTTTATAACTTAGTTATTAACACTTGAAATCATCATTATAAAATTCGGAACCTATAAAGTTAAAATTCTGATTTCACCTCTTATTAAAACAGAAGTATCTCGCTCATATCTAAACGCTTTTTTTTAATCAAAAGTTTCTCTATTACAAACACTCATATCCGAAACTTCTTATTATAAATACAAAAATTTCATTCATCTCACCAAAACTCTCGATGATTACGTAAATCAATTTTTCTAGACGTGAATGGTGTAAATCATGGGAAAAGTTTGAAATTAAAATTTGTGGGACCTAAATAACATTAAATATATAAAGGTGAAAATTGATGATGGGGCCTTTAGAAGACAAGACTCGTGTAGTAAATGGGCCCATTCCATCCATCAACGGCCCAAAATAGCTTTTGCATGTGATACACACCTAACTCATCAACCTAAAAAGTCAATACAAAACCGTACTCTTCAGGCCCACTATTTCACATTCTTTGATTTTCTTTTTTTCACTTTTGGGATTGTTTGGTTAAAATATCTTACTTATTATGAGGATATTATAGTGAAAGATATTATTTATGTAATGAATAATTAGGTAGATGAAAAGATATGTTCCCCCTAGTGTTTTAGTATTCATTTAGGGCTTCGATTCATTCAGATTCACGTCGTGTAAGGTTCGTTATAAGGGAAATACTTTGATCTGTTAGGATCTATTTCTCATTTTTCAAAATTTGAATCCAAAATATCTGATTAAGAATGAATATATCTTATCCTATAAGGGGTGGTCTTGAACTTCCGACCTCACTTGAACAAAATATTTTTAAAAAGATTACCTTCGTTGTTGATTAAGCAAGTTCTAGTTATAGTGTGTGCGTATATAAGTTAGTTTTGTCAATGAGACATGTTACTCTATCATTTCAAGAAGTTACAAATAGTAAAGATATTGTAAATTTGTATTGTGTTGCTTATTCGAATTTTGATTGTATTGACTTGTAAACAATAGATCAAAGATGATTTTTATTTATAACTAATAGTAACTTATTGACGATTGAAAAGGTTTATGGTTGTTGACTAATTGAAATTTCTTGAACTATTACCTCATAAATTTATTTTTTATTTTGACATGACACTAGTGTGTATATATATAATAAACTTATATATATATATATATAGTATTTTGATTGATTAAGTCTCACAATCTTTTTATTTGTGAGTATATTGGTTTTAGAAGTTTATAAAATACACGACTCTACTATTTCTAGCAAGTTGTCTAAATAGTCTAAACCTTTTTCATCATAGAATTTGACTTAGTATTATTTGCCATTCATTTTCTCTATTTCCATTATTTGAAAGCAGTAAATGTTATCCAATTAGAGGTTATGGTTATAATAATGACTGAAATTGACTCCTAATTAGGTTGCTTGGTTCAAAAAAAAAGAAGACAAAAATAAAATAAAATAGAATTAATATGACTAAATTAGAAAAAGGTCAATCATGCAAGCATAATACTTTTTCCGTTTTCAATTTATTTATCATATTTTTTTCTTTTATAGTCTGTTTTAGACGATAAGATTAAATGACATTTCAATATAATCTACATATCTTTAATTTAAGATCAAAAAATTTATTTTTTACTTTTCTAAAACTTTAAGTAACGTTAAAAACATACAAATAAATTTAAACAGAACACGTATTATTTAGTGATATTAACAAAAGCCTTTCACAAAATAAGTATGAGTTAAATTCTCATCGTTCCCTTCCTCCTTTCTTTATTAGCTTTACGGAGTTGTTTGTAAAAATGAATTCATAAATTAAATTTGATGAATTTTAATTACATTGTCAACACGAGTGTCTTTTTCACTTTATCTTCAATCTAGTAACATTTTTCTAAACTTTGAGTTGTCGCCAGCTATAAAAGTCATATTGTCAACTAAAAAAGAATTTATCATATCCACACGTCTCAAATATTATTAATTTCAAATATAATTTTTTTTAAGAAAATAAAATGATTATGATGTGTGGGGTCTAATTAATTAAAACAGCATGACATTTTCAAAAAGTTATTTTTTGGCAGTATTTGATAGACTTAGTCGTATTTTAAAAACTCAGCAAATGGAGATAGTGAGTCCTACAGTTAGGGTGGGACCTACTTGACACCTGTCTTGATCTAGATTATTGACACGTCATTATACTGTATGCTTATCTTGAAAAATATCAACACGTGTCGACTAGTGTATGGTTTGAAATACCAAGAAAAAAATATTTTTTTAAGAAAAAATTACAGAAATCCCACATTTTAGTTTACTTATTACCATTATCCCCTATAAGTTTTACAAATCTCCAAAATCCCAGTGTATCTTGCGCATCAAATTAGTGTATCTCGTGCATCAGATTGTGTATCATGTATAAAATGTACATCAGATTAGTGTATCTTGCGCATCAGATTAGTGTATCATGTATAAAATGTACATCAGATTAGTGTATCATGTATAAAATATACATCAGATTAGTGTATCATGTATAAAATGTACATCAGATTAGTGTATCATGTATAAAATGTAATGTATCTTGCTTAACGATTAATGTATCTCACGCATCAGATTAATGTATCAGCGTTTATAATATTGTATCCGTTTTGAGGGATTTCTGTAATTATAAACTTTTAAGGAATAAATTATAATTTTGCCTTAAAAGTATATGATTTATGTAATTTGCCTTTTTTTAATTATATTTTTGAAAAGAGAAATATTGGATGACGTTAACTATGATGAAATGGTTATCTCATAAGAAGATTTTTGTATGTGTAATGAAAAGAAAAATGAATTATTCGGTATTAACGAAAGGTAGAGGCAGGTCGAAGAAATATTGAAGTGGGTGATTAGATAAAACATGACACATATGTAACTTATCGAGGACATGTTCCTGGAAAAAAAGATCGAAGATTAGGATAAAGATAAGTAGGTAGTCGAGTATTGTCTAGTTTCCATGTCGATATTAATTTCATTACTCTTTAATTGTCTTATTCTTCGATTTTATCAGTGTTACCTATTGTTGTACATTTTGACGTTTCTACTTTATTTTCTTAATTGTTTTTAATATATAGCTTATTCGCTATTGTGCTTGTTTTACTTAAGTATTTGTGTTTTGGATATGTTTTACTTGAGACGAGAGTCCATATCTCTTCACCTTAATAAAATATGGATAAAGCTACATAACATCTTACTCAAAAATTTGTGAGATTGCATTAAATATGTTATTTTAATTAATTTATAATACTTTTCATATAATTTTAGTTGCTTCTGAAAAATTTCATAGGTAAAAGAAATTTTTTCGGCCTTTTATTTGACTCCTTATGTTTAGAGCAATATATTGGCTTAAAAGTTGATCAAACCTACTTTTAAGTCAGTTTTAGACTTCTGCGAGTGTTTGACAAATATTAAAAAAAATTAAAATAAGTTAGGAAGTGTTTGACAAGTTAAAAAATGACTTAAAAAAAAGTTTTAAATGATTTAAAATAAGTCAGAAACCAAAAGTAGGTTTCCCCTTGTTACTCCCTCCTTTTCATATTAACTTAAGCTTTGAGATGTTTCACACCCTTTAAGAAAAGTAGGTTAGGACATAAATTGAACATAATTTTTCATTTTTACACTTATTAATTATTGTCAAAAATAACAAAACATTAATTATAATAACTAATTTCAATACTAACTTAAAGGGTAAAATTGGAAGAATATTTTAAAAAATAGTCTTGAAGATTGAAAACTTAAGTTAGTTTGAAAAATAGAAAAGGGCTCAAAGCTTAAGTTAATATGGAATGGAGGGAGTATTATTTTTTTGACTTAAAAATCATTTTAATTTGACTTTTTATTTTTAAATTAAAAACTACTTTTTTTAGCCAGTCCAAACGGGCTCTTAATCTAAACGTACGAATGCTCATTTGGTCTTCTTTTTTTTTGCTTTCACAAAGAGAATATACTCATGATTGTTGAGAAAAGAAATAAATTGATTAAAAATTTGCATGCATTGAATAATTTATATTTTCTATGAATACACAATTTAAAGCGTCTTGGTTCTAGCCAACATCTTTTAATAACTCAACATACCTGTTTTCAGAGTTGCTGTATTAAAATTTAAAAAATTTATTTTTAAAGGGATGAAGGACACCTGTAAAATCAAAATTATAGGGGGATTTTCAATAATTGAAACAGTGTTGATACGTTTATTTTATCCTTTTCAAATAACGGGATTAGCGCAGGAGCTAAAAATTTGATTACATGTTCAATAGAACTAAGTAACTTTAACTTGAATAGAGTATTTGTGTCAAAAAGTTTATTAAATATATATAAATGTTAAATTTAAAACTCAGTTATATATAATCATATAGAGTCGTTATTCTTAAATTCAGAATCTATAAAATTGAAATTTTTGTCTGCCTCTGTGTGAAATTATATCGAATTTATTGTTGTTGTAACTTAAGTTAAGAGGTATATGTATATTGGTACTTAGTAACATTTAACTTAAATATGCAAAAGTTTTTTATATATACACACTCATGATTCTTGATAATATAAATAAATTGAATGAATTATTGCACGCATACTTATATACTAATTTATATTTCTATACGTACACACCAACCTTTTTAAAAAAATAATAATATAATAGAACATACCTATTTTCAGACTTGCTGTATTGAAAAAATTATTTTTATAAAGAATGAGGGACACCTGTTAAATTGAAACTATAGGGAAAAATTTCAATGATTGAAGCAATAATTCAATTTTATTAATTACTACTATTAATTATTTTTGGCAAACGTGTCATAGCTATATTTGCTACAATTGGAATATAAGCAGCTGATACCCTAGAAAATTAATTTTGATTTTGCATTATTTAATTCCTTTTTTGGTAAGGAATTGTTGAGAAAGTCACAAAAATTAAATTAAAATATTATTTTGAGTAGAAACAAATATATATATATATATACATAAGAAGTTCATTCAATTTTATCAAGATAAGGTCCCCTCTTAGTATGAATGCAAATGGACATGAAAGGTAAAGAGCTCCGTCAATTCGTTGTTCGTTTATTGATAGATGAAGCTATCTCTTTATCATCTTGAGTCAAATATAACGTCTTTTTTTCTTTTTCGCGGACTGTGGAAAGTCGGAAACTAGCCTTGCCTCCCCCCTATTTTTTTACCAACTTAATAGTTGTAAAAAATTTCTAAAAAATAATAGTTCAAAATTCCATAAAAATCACCTTGCTTTGGTAAGTTGTTGTGACTCACTCGATCAAAGGGGAGCATAAGCAAGTTTAGTGGTAGAAACCTCGTTCACAGGGGCCAGAAAGACTCGGTCATAGGAATTTAGAACACCTACGTGCTGGTAAACGAAAATCACCTCGACCGGATCAGAGTAAACAACAATGTCGAATCAGGCCGCCCTTTGCCTTGAAAGAATTCACACACGGCCACCAGCTTTCCCAAAATAAGGGGAGATCTGTTGCTTACTTCACATGAATGTGTTTACACCATAACAACATGTATATGAGATAATTCTAACTAATTACTGTATAAAATAATTAAAGTATATATATATAACATATTATATTGGGTAAAAATGTTGATAGTATAAAAGAATTACAGTATTAGTGTGCATAGGTTAAATAATAAAGTTTTAATAAATCATTTACGAAAAAATTGTGAATAGAATAAATTAGTTTAACTATAATAAGAAAGGGGAGCGATGTAATACACTATATGTGGTAGTTAAAATTGCAAATTCCTCTACTAACTATATGTTACAATATTTTGCTTCTTATACTAGAGAAATTCTAGCTAGATGAATATTCTATGTATTATAAACTAACACACTTTGATCATTTATGATGATTCTTCCAAAGTCCAAATAAGTACTAACTTATTGTCAAATGTTTCTTCTATTACGAAGATTGTCTGATTGTGAAAACTTATTCGAAAGATGTTTTATTTGAATTCACGTCTTTTAAGATAGTTTAAACTCTGGTAAATTTTGACTTATATTCTTACTAATGTAATACTAACATGAATGATATATAACTACTAGTGTAGGAACTTCTCATTTGTAGCACACAATTAGGGTTTGGTCTTGCTAGGTTGTAGTACTAGCATACAATTTTTTTTTAAAAATTGTCTCCCTAAGTATGTTGATGGTTTTAATTGAAAAGGCGAAAAGAAAAACCTAAATGTATCTTACTAAGTAAAAAGACAGATCAGAATGAATAGCTCGTGGATAGAATAATTCATAAGAATTTGGAATATAAAGGCAATAATGTGAAGGATTATTTTTTTTCAATTTTTTTTATTTATAGAAATGTCCAATCAAGAAGGTCACTATTTTTCATGTAGAAGATGAGCTGTCAATTTTAGAATAATTTTAAAATTTTTAAAAAGAAATAATTTAGAGTAAGTCCATGATGGTCGGTTTGACAAAATATTTAATAATTTTTCTAGACTTTTTAGATAGGTACCGACTTTGTTTAGTTTGATTTCTTATCAATTATATTAGACTCCCCCCCCCCCCCCTACCAAATTCAATAATTAATAAATACTATTTAAAGTAAACTATATAGTGCTTACTCACTTCTCAGAGTATTAATTGCTTGAACTAATACTGATTTTCAGTTATTATAAATGCATGGGACAGGTTAAGATATAAAATGAAGGGATGTATCGATCAATGCATATTTAGAATTTAAATTTTATAAATTTGTATAATAATTTTAAGTTAATGATAACAAGGTTCGTAATCGGATATTTATACATATTTTATGTACTTTTTTATATACATATAAAAATTTAAGATAAAGCTAGTGAGTTTACGTAAATCTGTATATCTAGATCCGTCCTGAGAAATATTGGAGAAACTTTTTCAGAATTTTCATATTTTGGATGAAAAATTATTTAGTGAAGAACAAAAGGTATTTTAACAATTGTATTTCTTTCTTAAATTATGTTTAAATGAACGATATCGCTCAATCCCGTTATAATTTGACAACTTCATTATAATCTTAATTATCAAAGTCACTATCTATTAATTAGTAGTATTAAAGCCTAACCATATTCTGTAAAATAAGAACCCTATGACTAGGGTAAGCTAAATTCAACTTTATACACTAAGCCATTAATTAAGTCCAAAATTGGTGAATTGATGTTAGAATTTGTTATGAATTTTTTATTTTATTTAGATTTATCATAATTGTGTTATACTCAAAAATAATTTCTACAATATACTCCCTCTGTCCACTTATAATTATCACGTTCCGCTTTTCGAAAGTTAATATGACTAATTTTCAAAGTTAAATTAGATTATATTAATTTGGTATTTTAAACAAAAAAATTCAATATTCAAAAAGTATACGAAAAGTACTATAAATTCCAATTTTTTGCATATCAATATGATGAAAAAATGCATCGTAAAATGTTAGTCAAAGTTATTATCGGTTGACTCTAAAAAAAGAAAACTATGATAATTAAAAGTGGACGGAGGTAGTATATCGTTTTTCTTGGAAGTGAAAGTTTTGGATTCTATAAATAGAAAAAAGTTTTGGAAGGGGAAATTATTTTTTGTAGTATAGAAATGGTCCAAAAGTCAACTGTAGAAAATTCCAATCTCGTTAGATTTTCATATTCTTGTATTTTTTTTTAATTGTGTATGCGCGCTTTGTAAGATAAAGGAGAAATTAATTTCGAAATTAGTGTTTATATCTTTGTCAGTAGCATATGTTGAGGATAAAATGAGAAAAGATTGTCTGAGATAATTAGATCATATCCTACACTGATCTATAAAAACACTAATTTATGGTGAAGATATTAAAAAGGGACGAAATATACCTAAAATTGTATCGTAGAAATTGTTTTTAAAAACCAACAAATTCTTGGAATCAATGAAGACTTAGTTTTATACCCTTAAAAAAAGATTGTAATAGCTAAATTTGTGTGAGTGAAAACTAGTATTTAGATTGTACTTGAAATTTAATTTTTCCTAAGTTTAATATTTGCATATGCGAGTTAAAGAAGATTGTAATAGCTAAGTCGAAGAAAAGTCGTTATGATGAACATGAACTTCATTAAAGAAGATTGTAATAGCTAAATATTGTGTGTGAAAGCTAGTATTTTGATTGTACTTGAAATTTAATTTTTCCTAAGTTTAATATTTGCATATGCGAGTTATTTCATGCCATAAATAAACGCGAACATAGCCAATTGTCAAACTTGTATATGCAAATATTTAGTCATTACCCAAATGGGCCTCAAAGTCTTTCAATAAGGAAAAAGCCCAAGTTTATCTCATCCCTTATTGAGACAATATAATTGGGCTTTTCATGTCAAGACCTTTTGCATAAAGCAAGGCCCAAAGGAATTTTGGTTGTGCAAATATTGAGTTCAAAATCCAAGGCCCAATCCACAACCCCCACCCACCCCCAACGCACTCCCATCATATGTGCAATTTTGACTAAATTTATTTACTTGGGTGATTTTTGCGAGATTTCAAAAATGTACTATGTGAAATGCGATTTATATGTATTTTAATATAACAAAGATAACAAACGAATTCAGAACTGCGATTATAAATATGTTGAGAAACACATTACTTCGAGTTGTATTTCATAAACATTTGACCTTTTTAGCAAGCTAAGCATATTCTAAGATTATCGTTCAAGTTAAAAATAAACTCCAAAATATTGATGACTTGTTTGTGTTGCACATGATCTAACTTTTTAAGTATCATTTTGTTGATCGTATTAGTATAATTATTTTAAGCATAAAATTTCATATGAAATTGTATAATGTTTGATTAAATGCATATAAAGAAATAATGTACACATAACTAATACAGTGGATCGAGAATCATGAGCTTTCAGATTCAAAATTCTCCAGAGACAAAACACATTAAATAATTTCTTTTTATTTGTCATAATCGGGTTGACACAACATTATATGAAGTTACTCGAGATGCACACAAGCGGACCGAAACATCAAATTTTTGTTAAAATTATTAAAACGTCAAAATAGTCAAGTGCAAAGACTATTCAAAATTTCAAAGCAAATGAACCTGTTCTTTGCAAGTTGCATTATTTTCTGTCACTTTTCAGAAAAAAAATCATAAATATATCTGCTAATGGTGGAATCAAAACCCTAGATTTATCTCTTTCTCATCACTATGGCTTCTCCAATTTCAAATGCACAAAGTCGCTAATCATATACGTAAGCGCTTTCGATTCTGCTAATTTTTCAATTTTTAACGCACAAATCTGTTCATATTTGCCCAGTACACTCAATTTTTTTTTTCGATTTTTGTAGTTTGAAAGAGCTTATTGTTCTATAAAAAGATGCATATAATTTATACTCGTCGAGTAGTTATAGCTTTACTCATTGCTTACGTTGCTGCTGCTGCTGATTTAGAGGTAATTAATAGCTAGAAAGAGTATTATTTTTTGTGTTTTAAGCAAAACCTATTTGATCAATTTTAAGTGTCTTATTGATTGTTTATTTGTGTGTTAGATCAATGGAGCTGAAAAAACAAGTGTAGATGGAGTGATTTTGAGTAGTAATAGTAGTGTGAATGAGAAATTAGATCCAATAGTTACGAATAGGAAAAAAGATGTTCAATTGGAAAATGATAGTTCGAATAGCGGAATGAGGTCAAAGGAAGCTGGGGATCGGAGGAAAATGAATAATAGTAGTGAAAGTATTGGTGAGTTGGTGAATGTTGGGGGGAAGAACAAGTTAGATGATAGTAATTTGAAAAGGGGTGATGAGAGAGGAGGGTTGAAAGAAGGTGAAGGGGAGAAGAAAGGAAACGATAGTGGTTCCGAGAGAGATGACAGGAAAGAGGATGTAAAAGAAGCTGAACAACGAGAGAAAGCAAACAATAGTAGTTCCGAGAAACAGGAGGAGAAGGGAAAGGTTCTGCCTGATGGAATTCAGTCTAGAGAGGTGATATTGCCTGCAAGAAAGGAGAGCTTTCATGGAGAAGAATGTGATTCATCTTATAGTTGCACAATAGAGGAAAAGGCATTGGTTGCATGTCTACGAGTTCCGGGAAATGGTACGTGTGTGGTCCTTCAGATTTTCCATTTATAGATATATTTGCTTCCTTGCATACTTTTATCAACAAAGAAGTTGTGGATTGTCTGTACATTATGGCAAATTGGCAATAAATACTTTTGCCATATTTTCCTATAGCTGATTAAGTGATCCAAATTTATCCTTTTATATGTCATTAAATATGTATTTGAAGTTACTTGCAAACTTTGAATGTTATTAAAAAATGCTCATGACTCCAAATGAGAAAGTGCTCTGTGCTGGAGGACCAGAGGTAGCCTTTAAGTTCATTTATTGAATTGGCATCGAATAATTTATTTACCCTTTCAAGTGTATTTTGAAATTTCTTTCTTATTTTTAGGCTGCCTGCATATCTGTCTTTAATACTCAATTCTTGTGCAATAATCTTCAAATAGAAACTAGTATCACTGTCTCCTGATAAGTATAGTTATATTATTTGTCCCCTCCTTCCTATCCCAAAAATTGATTATGTTCTGCTCCTTTTAGTCAGTATGATCAGTTATTGTAGAAGTCCAGTTTCAGTACTAAATTTAGAGATTGTAATGATAGACAACTTCCATGGCTGGTTACTTCACATAGACTGTGCCAGTGATATATTCCTATTAGCAGTTTTGGAGAGGGAAATGGAACATTATCCTTCTTTGAATTTACAGTTTCATATCTAGCTTTAGAACATTCTTTGATGTGCGGGAGTTATCACGGAAAACGGAAACTAATTGGAGTTTTATCAATTTGTCAACTTTGTCTCAAAGGGCAAGGTCACTGCAGGCACTGCTTTCTTCCCCTATCTGTAAAAGAATAGTCAGAATAGTGACTAGTTATCCTACTCACATCTATTACTCCTCCTTGCTTCAAGTCCAAAAGAAGTTGGGGTAGGCCATGGAAATCCACTGTCAAAATAGGCAGAGTTAAGTGGACTTTCATGCATCAGCATTTATCATGCGCTAGAAATTATTGCATCAGCTCATGTACGATATTAAACATTTAACTGGGGCCCTCCAAAAAAAATAGGTTCTGCTTCATCTGTATGATGTGTGCTCGTGATACATGTCTTTAGCAAATGGCTCAAAGTGTTCCTGTCAGTATAGTGTACCATAAGTAGGATATTCTCCAGGTGGAAGTGTCTATCTTGTAATTAGATGGATTATTCATTTTTCTTGTTAAGTCGTGCCATTTCAGTTGGAGTAATAACCTGTTGCTTTCCCTTGCAGAATCTCCAGACCTCTCACTTTTGGTTCAGAACAAGGGAAAAGACACTGCCAGCATTTCTATTATGGCTCCTAAGTTTGTAAAACTGGAGCATAACGAGATTGAACTCCAAGGGAAGGAAAACAAGAAGGTACTAAATAACTGTAATAATACTTTTCTAGCAGTATCTTAGAGCATTCTGAATTAAATCTGATGAATAGGTGGCCACCTTGAATGTCGATCTTCCCTACTTGAAACCCCATTGAGCTTAAATGCCCCGAAAGCCGAGAGATTTTGACTTTTTGAGGAAATAGCTCTTTCCCCAGCATTGATGTTCTCAAGATGGATTTGCTTATAGTATAATTATGATTTGTCTTATCTCATTTTAGAACTTTAATCAAGTTCTTACTTTATCTAGCACCCATTATTGGAAAGAATGTAGAACCAAGTGAGCAAATGGAGGTTCTGGTTATCTTAATAGATGGAAAAGACTTACCAGTCTCTTTAAATGGTTATCTTTGATGAATAGGTGGCCACCTTGAATGTAAACCTTCCCTACTTTAAACCTTAAGGTTAACTGCCCCAAAAACAGAGATTTCAGGCAATATTTCTTTCCACGGTATCGATGTCCTCCAGATGGTTAGCCATAGTATAATCATGATTTGTCTTGGGGAAAAGAATATGATTGCTCATTTACCCCTTTTCCTCTCAAATAATAGTGACATCAATTGTAGAAATGGCTTACCACTTCCTTTAAGTGCTGTCTTTCGTTTTAAGTAGAAAAAGATGGTGGAGTTTAACTACAGCCGCAATCGAGAAACAACCCCCCCTCCTCCCTGGACCAATCTGGAAAATTGAGCGCCTCTGTCAATTCAACTATGTTATAATATTTATTATGTATAACCAATATGAACTTTATGGACCTCTGAGAAAGTATTTCTGATGATGAATCAGTATGATGATATCTTGGTAGTCTGCTAGCAATTTTAAGTTGAGGTATGTCTGGGATGTGTTAGAGACCTTTTGATGGTTTATCTAAGTTTTAGCCTTTAGGTAGCTACAGCTTATGAGTTTGGTGCACTGCCCATTATCAATACTTGTTGTGTTGTTTGCATGAATGGGATTTCACTGAAGTAGATATATCATTTACAGTTGTAAGCTGTAACAAATACATTTTCTTCAGTGAGTGTTTCTCTGGTATATCACATTTTGAAATGATAATAGAAGTCCAGGAGTGGTTGTGGCTTCTTGTTTCACTTAAGGAGTAATTAAAGGTTAATGAGCTGTTTTATCGTCAAGCTTGTTGATATCTGCTCAACACTGCTGCTGCTGCTCAGTCATATGGTTTGATGCCATTTTATTCTGAGGGTCTAAAAGGGCATAAAATATGCAGACTGGTCCGCTGATCTGAACAATGAAGACGAGTGACTAAATCTGTGTATTATTCATCTGCAGGAGGGATCTCCTTAATTACTATCAGATGAAACATTCCTTGACCAATTTTTCTGTTTTGCATTCCTTTCAAAGTTGTATAAATAAGGTAGCATTATAGACAGTTCATGAGTATTGGTCACATACCAATGTCACATGGATATATCCCGTTTCTTTGAGAGTCAACCACCTTTTGTCGATGCCTGATAAGAACTTGGGCATTTAAAACTATGCCAATGTCGCATGGATATATCCCGTTACTTTGAGAGTCGACCATCTTTTGTTGATGCTTGATAAGAACTTGGGCATTTAAAACTATGTAATTTTCTCATCAGGAGGATTCATCACTTAAAAAGAATTGTTTGAAAGCTAGTAAATGGTGAATTCTGAAGTGTTCTGGCAAAGATAAATATTTCAAGTCTTAATTTTGCAAGTGTTTTACTATTTTTAACACGAAGCTGTGATGCTTGTTCCTGATGCAGATGAAGGTTTCTATAAGGAGTGGAGGAAATGACAACATCATCATTCTGAAGGCAGGGGACGGTCAATGTTTACTTGATTTCAGGGGTCTGATTGACAACGCTGATAAAACATCTCAGTTCAATTATGTTCTCCCATCCTTTGGAATAATGTGTTTGGTTGCAATTGCATTAGTAGCTACAATCTTGTTGTACATCAAGCGGAGGCTTCTTGTAAGCAATGACCACAAGTATCAAAAACTGGACAATGCTTTACCAGTTTCCAGTGGCGGAAAGGTAGAAACGCTCTCAACTGATGGATGGGACAATAACTGGGATGACAATTGGGACGACGAGGAGGCACCCAAAGCACCATCCTTGCCAGTCACTCCTTCACTCTCTTCTAAAATCATCTCCTCACGACGGTCTAGTAAGGAAGGCTGGAAAGATTAATCTTGACGAGTATCCATGAAATGCTTTCTTTGCATCAACCTTTTTTTCCTTCCACTTGGTAAGTATAGAGAATAGAAATGACTTAATTGCACAGTAGTCGTGACTCGTGGCATTACGATTCAAATTGTGACCTCTTGCCATCTCGGGTTGTCCCCTCGGACTCTTCCATTTCATTATCTTTGAAAGAGGGTAGTCCCATTTGCTGGGCTTGATAAGATATACCCTTTAGCTTGAGTTTCTTTTTGCCTTTTTCCTTCTAACTTACTCAGTATGCTTGCTTTTATGGGCCTATAAAGTCCAAAGCATCAGTATAATATCTAAGTGTATGATTATGTAATGTCAAAGAGGCAGATTCTTGTATTTTTCTTCATAAAACGTTTTTCTTGAGTTGAGGGTTTATCAGAAACAACCTCTCTTCCCCTTTGAGGTAAAAGTGTCTGCGTACACCTTATTTTCCCTAGACCCTACTTATGAGAACACACTGGGTATGTTGTTATAAAGAGGTGGATTCAAGATTTCAAGCTATAGACGTAGACATAAATACAATCACTAGAGTAGTATTCACTAGAGAAATGGGTGGATTGTCACATGTTGTTTATGATAGTTATAGTTTCAATAAGCATTATTGAAGTTTTTTGTAAGAGTTGTCATAATTTATAGGAGAAAAATTAAATAATATCATGGGATAAACAATCATTAAAGTGATTTTTCTATCAACTGTTTGTCACATGATATGTATACATCAATGACAGATTAAACACTTAGCAAGATGTTTGTAGCACCGCGCGTAGTTCAATATTCACTTTGAAATTTTGATTAATTCAAGAGTTTTCAATCAAGATTTTTTTATTTACATGACTCAAACTTGAAATGGCGATTAATCCTCTTAAATACAAAAGTTTTTTATTCATTTCATTATAACCTTCGATAATTTACTTTATAATTAAATATCTTCATTTTTTTTTGGATCATATTTCAGTTTAATTTTTTTTTTTCACATAGTAATACATTTGGAGGGAGCTTTCATGTTTTGACACGTGTCGACTCCTGATTAGATCAGGCTGGACAAAAGCATGTGCTGTTGATGTGGGCCTTCCACGTGGTGGGGTCCAGGATAAGAACATGCACGAGAGGTCACATGTTGCCACACGTGTCCCGTGATCTCGCAATGTTAATCACCGTTGATTGTGATAGGTACATGAGATGAAGTTGTCCTTTAGGACCCACTCACATAACTATATGATGGTAAATTTTTGGTTTGTGTTGGTTCCAACAATCTACGGAGAGCACCTTAGTATACGATCGTACATTATAATTGAGAGCTCGGTTACATCTAAGGCCACAATTGATGTTGTTGTTACTCAAATGCGTTTTTTTTTTTTTGTGAAACTATATATACTAAGGCATATCTCACAAAAAGATTATATATAGAAGCGAATAAAATCTTGAGATTCAAAAGTTTTAGGTAGATAAGGATCGTGGCAGAATTCTTGTCTGACTGTCAATCTTATCATTTTCATTTTTGGACTACGCTATTATCAAACACAAAAATATACGTAACAAAGTAAATTTGCGCAAGTTGAGTACTTTATTAAACAATTATCCGTAATTTTCTTGATACAAATTAATATATTTTTTAATTTTAATTTATTTATCTTAATTTAACTCGACATGAAGTTGAAACGAAAGTAGTCAAGTGTAGTCTCTGTAAAAGGACGAAAAACGCCAAATCGTTAAAAAAATAAAATTATATTTGGGGGATGGGCAAGTAGTTACAATAAGATGAAGGGCCAAATGTCAATTTTTAGTTAGCAAGGGAGTAGGGACGTTAAATGTATCTATCTATACAATATCCCCTAAGATTCTCTTGTCTCCTTAACTTTTTGCAATTTTCATTTTCCTCCCCATAATAAAAAAAAAATACATATTTTTTCCCCCACTTTTTTTTTGCATACTTCGTCTATTTATTTTTACTTGTTCATTTTCGATTTTACATATTATTTATGATATATATATATATATATATATATATTTATCTGATGTATTATATTCATATGATAACTCAATTAATTTAAATTCACGCTACGTTGGACCTGTCCTCACTTTTTTTTCCTTTTCTTTTCTTTTCTTTTGGCTTTTCAACGGTCGCACTTAGAAATCTCTGCATGGGAAAAGTGAACAAAGAAGAAGTTTGGGAGATTGTGTTATTTTACACTTTTTTTGTGGGGCTCTATGCTTTGATTTTCATTTCCCTCTTCAAACATCTCAATCAATGTTGTTCCCTTTTTTTGTTATTCGTATTTTTAGTGACGGATTCAAAATTTTCAAATCATAGATTGAATATGTTATAAATTATATTGAGGAATAGTAGACTTAAACTCGAGATATCTTCAAGGTTTGGTACTAACTAGAGTGTAATTATTTATTTATTTTAACATCATTAGCATACAAAACTTAAAGTTTTTAGGACTCGTTTGGTAGGAGGTATTAAATAGAATAGTCCATGGATTAAAATTTAATCCATCTAATACATTGTTTGGTTACATTATTTTATTTAATCCATGCATTGCTTATACATCACATATGGTCTTATTTTATCCCTAGTAAATGGAGGGATAACTAATCCAAGGTTTGTTAAACCTTGGATAAGACCCCTAAATGACAAAATTATCCCTTTATTCATTTTCCTAAATTTCTTTTGTAATTTAATTTTCTTTTTATTTATATTGAAATAATTATAAATGTTCTTTTTAATTCTCCAAATTCGTTTAGTGTAATTTAATGATTTCATTAATATTTTTTTCTCCTTTTTTTTTATTCAATGTAGTTCATCGATTAACCACTTGAACAATTTTTTTTAATAAGCTTTAGCTATTGAACAATATAAGTAGTCTTAAATCTATGTTAAGTTTAAGTTATACTTGACCAACAAAAAAAGTGGTACATCATACCTCAAATATATATATATATATATTTAACTTAACTAGTATGTATGTATATATTTAACTTAACTAGTTAAATGAAATAGAAAATCCTAAAAAAAAAAAATATTGTCTCACAACAAAGTTTATTAATTATTATCCGGGTAAGGGACTTTGGTATAAAATTGTATAAAAGTATATTTTTAGATCTTCAGTTTTGATAAGTTTAAACCTTTTGTCAA
>JAJOOO010079767.1:0-22253 GCA_029582685.1 Solanum piurae
AAACCTAAAAACATAAACCCTAAACCCTCAGCCCTAACCCTAAAAACTAAACCCTAAACCCTAAACCGTAAACACTAAACACTAAACTCTAAAACATAATACCTAAACATTAAACCCTAAACCCAAAACCTAAAAACATAAACCCTAAACCCTCAGCCCTAACCCTAAAAACTAAACCCTAAACCCTAAACCGTAAACACTAAACACTAAACTCTAAAACATAATACCTAAACATTAAACCCTAAACCCAAAACCTAAAAACATAAACCCTAAACCCTCAGCCCTAACCCTAAAAACTAAACCCTAAACCCTAAACCGTAAACACTAAACACTAAACTCTAAAACATAATACCTAAACATTAAACCCTAAACCCAAAACCTAAAAACATAAACCCTAAACCCTCAGCCCTAACCCTAAAAACTAAACCCTAAACCCTAAACCGTAAACACTAAACACTAAACTCTAAAACATAATACCTAAACATTAAACCCTAAACCCAAAACCTAAAAACATAAACCCTAAACCCTCAGCCCTAACCCTAAAAACTAAACCCTAAACCCTAAACCGTAAACACTAAACACTAAACTCTAAAACATAATACCTAAACATTAAACCCTAAACCCAAAACCCTAAACCCTTATCCTAAACCCTAAAACCTAAACCATAAAATTAAACCATAAACCCTAAACCCTAAAACCTAAACCCTAAACTCTAAACTCTAAACTCTAAACCCTAATCCCTAAACCCTAAACCTTAAATACTAAACCCTACACCCTAAACCATAAATACTAAAAACTAAACACTAAACTCTAAACTTAAACCATAAACCCTAAACTCTAAACCCTAAATGCTAAACCTTAAACCCTAAACCCTAAACCCTAAATCTTAATTGCTAAATCCTAAACCCTAAACCCTAGACCCTATACCCTAAACCTTAAACCCTAAACCCTAAACCCTAAACCTTAAATCCTAAACCCTAAACCCTAAACCCTAAAACCTAAACCCTAAACCCCAACGCACCCTCATTTTCATAATTTTCTCTCTCTCTAAATTCTCACTCTAAAAATAGTGCTCAACATAATAGCCAATAACGGCTATAATCACAGCCAACACTAACCCTGCCGAAATGGCGCGTGAGCCACCGACAGAGCTCCCCCAACCGCCGGACAAAGCTCAACAGGAGCACCTGGATGCAAGCAATAAAACCCATCCATCCACTCACTCTAGTTCATCAAACAACTCCACAAAATTGCGAAATATAGAGGCGATCAACACAGCAATTTCGGTTAAAGAGTTAGAAGGCACGCGAGAAATTATTTCTCCAGGAGTTAATACTTTGATTCGTGGAAAAGTGATAGGAAATATGGAATATACTAGTCTCGATCTACAACATAGCAAAAAGCCAGTTGATTCCACCTTCCCAATCGTTAGTAATAGCGAGGCGATTTTAGCGAGAAGTGCGAACGAATCATCGGACCTGCGCCTTCAAATTCGAAAAACTTCAAGCCATGTTCAAGAGGATTCAACCACTGGGATTACTCCCCTAATGAAGAGGTCCATCTCACAAAAAAATCAAGCAAAATGGATGGTGGAATCGTTGGCGGGAGGAATTCCGGCGAAACTCGACCCCAGATCGCCGGAGTTTATGAAAAATTTGGGAATGGGAATTATGCACCTCTATTGGATATCCATCTTTCAGACATTTCAATCAATTCAAATGGAGAAAACAACAATAAGAACCAATTAGTCCCACCAGCTGAATCTGTGATGTATTTGAGCAAAGGAACTAGTCGAAGTGCTCAAGACAATGATAAGAATGAATTAAGCCCAGCTCCACTTGAAGGATACAATAGCCAATTGGATATGATTGATCCAGCAAAAGAAACTACAAAGCAAAGGGAAACCAATTTAATGTAGCAAAGGAAATTGAATGAACAGCAGGACACTGATCAAACCACCAAGAAATAGGCTTCAGAAAATCTCTCTGATGAAGCTCAATCATCAAATTTTTCCTTTGGAATTAAGGATAGCTCAATGAACATAACTCCCAATCCTATTACGTGTGTGATGTAGGACTCCAACCAGGTCAAGGCAATGGAGAAACCTGGAAAGGATCAACAACAAATGAATGAGCAAACGAGTCATAGCCAACAAAATAAAGGCAAAAGTGTACAGACAGGTGAACCAATTAGCAAAAATGTTATTCCAACTGATATTACTAACACTGAGGCTCATTTACACAATGTGGTAAATGAGCAATTCAGTAGAACTATTGAACTGTCACAACAGGTTAACAAGCAGGGGCACAAAGACAAGGAGGGACAAAAGGATCCAAACAAGGATACAAATCAGCAGGGAGGAACCAGTAAAGTTCAACAGGACAACAATAGAGCTAACATGGAATATCAGAACAATTTCCCTCGAATTTCCAACAACTATACCAGGTATGATCCTAATTTTCAGAAGAATCGAAATGTTGACAACCAGGGTAACAACAAGGTAGTTAAGGGTAATGTTAAACATCCTAACAGTCAACAACAGGGACAGGCCCAAAATAATTCTAAACAGGACACAATCCCTGAACCAGCACCTTTCACTATTGTACAATCGTTTGCTGCTCGTTTGAGATACAATCAGTCCAAGAATGAAACCCCCATTGTTCTGGACAGTCCTATACACACCACAAGACAGGGATTGCCTGTTGTGCTCCTAGAAGAAGAGGATTATAATATCAAATTGGCTGAAAGCTGTAAGCATACCTTAGTGGGAAAATTCACCAACACCATGCCCAAAATGGAGATAATTAGGAAAAGCTTCACCCTCCAAACTCAGTTAACTGGGGGAGTGAAAATAACTCATTATAATTCTAGACATGTGTATATTGATCTTGATAATGAGTTTGATTATGTTACGGTTTGGACTAAACAAAGGATGAGTATTGAAGGTCAACTAATGAGAATCCAAGCATGGACCCCTGATTTTACACCAGAAGAAGAAACTCCTATAGTTCCTATATGGGTAGCCTTACTAGAACTCCTATGGCATTGTTACAATAAAGTCCTCTTGACGACTATTCTGAGTTCCATTGGTAAGGTATTGTATCTTGATTCACCATCCTCCCAGAAGACAAGAGGTAGCATGGCTAGGGTGAAGATCCAAATGGATCTTACAAAGGAAAGACCTCCACATGTTTGGGTGGGATTTAAGAATTCTGATCCCAAAAAAGAAGGTGGCAGAAAATTCAATTTGAAGGCATCCCTGATTATTGTATGTACTGTAAACATCAAGGACATGTAGATAATGTTTGTACTATCAAGAAAAGAGATGAAGACTTCAAAAGGAGGAAAGAAATGGAGGCTGGAAAAAAGAACAAAACTAAAGGGGAACAAGAGAAAGGAGGGACGAAAAAAATCCAAGTACAGGACAATGATCCAGAGACAACTCCAAATTCCCAAACACAGCACCTATCAGCCCCAAAGAGAGATTACAGACTCGATGAAACTCACAGGCAAGCTCATGAAAAAAACCAGGCTGCAGGTCAACAATAAACAACAACTCCACAGGTGCAGACTCAACAAGAACAGGAAATAGGTAATCAAGAGGAAGACTGGAAGACTCAAAAAAAGAAGCAAATCAGAAACCAGGAACAATCCAACCCAAGGACTGCTTGGAGACATGTTTCACCTCAACACAAAAGCAATAAGGACATCAAGGAACAGTAACCAACACCCACAGGTATAATATCTACAATTCACACTCACAATAATTATACTAACTTAGAAATGCAGGAATTACAAGACACAAATAATGCTGACGAAGGAAACAACAACAGGACACCAGTTCAAGGAAATCATTCAATACAAGGGTCAGACAATGATCTATCCTTACTAAAATCTCACAATGAAATAATTATGCAAAAGAATCATGATGTAGCCACCACAAACAACAAAACCACAGGTATTGACTCCATACTCCCACCCCCTAAACCCCTTGATAATGTTGTTATTAATGTTGATGAGAAAGCTGTTGGAGGTATGGAAGGGAGGGTACAAGAGATACACACTAATCTGCAGGATGGGGTACCTAAAGGGGGAAGGGAATTGACTCATGTTCTGCATGAGGTTATGGATAAAGACCATAGAAGTGACTCATGAGGGAATTGATTCAAAAGAATGCTGGACAACAGGACAATCAGGAAGAACATGATATGACTACTGAAGCAGGACAACAGAAAACCAGGCCCAATAATAAATCAGGAGCAAGACTGAGCAAGAAGAAAATAGAGACTTTAAAAAAGAGGCAGCAACAAAATACAGAGCAGGAACATGGTTCAATAGACAAGGGTCAACAATCAGAAGAACAGGCTACAAACAAGATCAAGAAAGGTAGGCCAATACAAGATGATTATGGGGATTTGAACTCTGAAGATGAGCTGGACCCTGACAACCAGTCCATTGAAGAATTTGATGAAGAGGCAGAAGAAACTAGTAATCATCTCATTCGAGCGTTTGGATCCACTTTTCATGATGCATTGACAGAGGAGGTTCGGGTACTCACAGAACAACAAGGTCTATCACCAAGAGGTAGGAAACAAGGCATACAGAACAAACAGCAGGCTACCATCAGCACCTCTGCTACGTCCAACAGACCCATCACAAGGTCAAAATCAAAAGGTTTTTAATGATTAAGGCTATTTGTTGGAATGCTAGGAGTATCAACACCCAAAGTTCTTTGGAAAGACTTCAAACACTCAAGAAGATGCATCAGTTATCTATGATTGCGATCCTTCAACCTTTTGCAGACAATTCTCATCTCAATATTGTGAGAATTCAACTTCAAATGGACCATGCAGTTAGTAATCCTAATGGGAAAATTTGACTTTTTTGGTCTAGTGAAATCACTGGTAATAATCATGAAAATAATAAGCAGCATATCACAAGAGAATTCAAGCATTCTGATCTCACTGAGAGATTCATGGTGTCCTTTATTTATGCTAAATGTAAGGAGCATCTGAGGAGGCCTTTATGGGATAGCTTACTGCAGTATGCTAGCAAGGACATCCCTTGGTGTACTATTGGAGACGTTAATGTCATCACAAATATAGAGGAGAAGCTAGGGGGAATGCCTTATAACATGAACAAAAGTTTCGAGTTTATAAGTGTGATAGAAGCTTGTGGCCTGATTGATCTCGGTTATTCAGGGACTCCATACACATGGTGTAACCAAAGGGATGCACAGGCCAGAGTATGGAAAAGGTTAGATAGGTCCATGGTTAATGATAAATGGTTAGAAGTTATGCCTCAAACTACTATTGAACACCTTTCTTCAGTTGGCTCGGATCACAGTCCTATGTTAATGGAGATGGTTAGGAAAACTGGAAGTCATACCAAGTATTTCAAGTTCTTACACTGTTGGGTTGACAATGAGAACTTTCTGGAGACTGTTCAGAAGTGCTAGGATAGGGAGGTCACTAGTACCCCTATGAGACAATTGCATCAGAAAATGAAGAGGCTAAGCACCACCCTTAGCAACTGGTCAAAGACAGAATATGGAGACATCTATGCTAAAGTGAAGGAGTTGGAAGAGACAATCAGGAAAGCTGAGGAAGAACTACAGACAAATAACACAGTAACTCTTAGACAACAACTACATCTTATGAATGCCAACTATATTAGATTTTTGAAGCTGGAGGAATCTATTCTCAAACAGAAGACTCAACGCCAATGGTTTAAAGAAGGGCATACCAACACCAAATACTTTCATGCCTTGATGAGGGGAAGAAGAAGAAGATTATTTCTGCATAAAATCTGTATAGACAATGATGTGTGGATACAAGGTGATGATCAGATTGCACAAGCAGCATGTGAATATTTTCAGAGGATGTTTACTGGTCAGAATTGCAGAATAAATGAAAGAATTCTTCAACACTTGCCTACTTTAGTTACCCCAGAACAAAACTAGAAACTATAGGAAATGCCTACACTGGAGGAACTAAGACAGGTGGTCTTTGGTATGAACCCAAATTCAGCACCAGGCCCAGATGGTATAGGGGGCAAATTTTACCAAACATGCTGGACCATCATTAAAGAAGATTTGTTAGCAGCTGTACAGTCCTTCTTTAGTGGTCACATTATGCCTAAGTTCATGTCACATGCTTGCTTAGTTCTGTTTCCCAAAACAGAACAGCCTAACAGATTCACTGACCTCAGGCCCATCAGTCTCAGCATTTTCTCAAATAAGATCATTTCCAAACTCTTAAGTATGAGATTGGCTGATATTATTCCAGCACTCATCTCAGAGAATCAATCAGGGTTTGTAAGGGGTAGGAGCATTACAGAAAACACCATGCCTGCACAAGAAATCACCCATGGCATTAAAAGACCCAAAGTGGGAGAAAATGTTGTGATCAAACTAGACATGACCAAGGCATATGACAGAGTGTCTTGGTCTTTTACTTGTTTGGTGTTGAGGAGGTTTGGTTTTGGAGAGATCTTCATTGACATGGTGTGGAGAATCATGAGCAATAATTGGTATTCAATCATTATAAATGGCCACAAACATAGTTTTTTTCATTCAACTAGAGGCCTTAAGCAAGGTGATCCTTTATCTCCGTCCCTATTTACTTTAGGTGCGGAGGTTTTTTCAAGAATGCTTAATCTTATTCATCAGAATCCTATGTACAGAGGTTTCAACATGGAACCCAAAGGTCCTCAGATCAACCACCTAAGCTTTGCAGACGATGTGATTATTTTTACTTCCACTGACTGACACTCTATGAAGCTCATCATGAACACTTTGAAGGAATATGAACACACATCTGATCAGCTTATTAACAAAGAAGAGTCATTTTATGGTTCCAGTTAACACCTCCCAAGAAATCATCAACAATATTCAGGAGGTCACTGGTTTTTCTCAGAAGGACAGTCTAATCACATACCTTGGGTGCCCTCTCTATATTGGTAGACAAAGGATCATTTATTACTCCCAACTAGTTGCGAAAGTCTCCAAAAAGATTTGTGGCTGGCAGGCAAGACTTCTCAGTTTTGGAGGCAAAATCACTCTAATAAAACATTGTTTGCAGTCCATACCTATCCACACAATGGCTGTTGTTTCACCTCCCAGCACTACTATCAAATACATAGAGTCTATTATTGCTGATATTTTCTGGGGAAGAGAACAGGACAAGAGAAAGTATCATTGGGCATCACTTGAAACCATGAGCCTTCCTTATGCAGAAGGAGGTGCCGGGATCAGAAGGCTCACAGATATATGCACTACTCTACAGTATAAGCAATGGTGGAGTTTCAGGACTAAATCATCACTATGGGGTCAGTTCCTTAAATCCAAATATTGCCAGAGAGCCAACCCAGTTGCAAAGAAGGTGGATACTGGTCAATCTCTTGTGTGGAGATACATGATGAAGAATAAGAGCAAAGTGGAGGATCATATGACATGGAAAATTAATTCTGGAAGTTGCTCTTTTCGGTGGGATGATTGGCTAGGGAAGGGTGCTCTAGCTAATTATACCACTAGTATTTCCAGCCTTAATAATGCCACTATAGCTCATTTTCTTGTCAACGGAAAGTGGAACGAAAGAAAGCTGAGACAGCAGGTCCCACCACTGCTCATTCCTCACATTCTGAGCACTAATTTTCAATACCAACAAGGAATAAAAGACACAACAGTCTGGAAGCCTAATGATTCTGGAAATTTCTCATGTGCTTCAGCCTGAGAAATCTGCAGAAACAGGAAGAATAAGACAGTGATCAACTCACAGATTTGGCATAAGAATATCCCATTCAAAATGTCCTTTCTCGTATGGAGAGCATTAAGAAACAAATTTTCAACCAATGAAAATTTGGCAACCTTTGGGGTGGAGCCAGTGAAGTGTTTCTGTTGAATTCAACAAGGGTGGGATGATGTTGATCACATCTTCAATCAAGTCCATTTCGCAGCTCATATTTGGAAATTCTGCTCAAGTACTATGGGTGTTAATTTCCAGCAGTCCACGTTGAGCAGCAGGCTATTGAGTTGCGGTGATCCTCAAAGTAAAAATAAAGCTTACAAGACCCTTATACAAACAATCCCCATTGTGATATGCTGGAACCTGTGGAAGAATAGATGTACATCAAAGTATGGGGACAAGAAATCCAGTATCAGCAGAGTCAAGTACATGGTCCTTAAAGACATGCTCCAGCTGCTCAACAATGCCTTCACGTACATCCAGTGGCCTCCAAAGTGGACAGAAGTGGTGGACTTGGTAGAAAGCTACGAGCATGAGGTTAAAGTCACTGTAGTAAGCTGGAAAACACCCCCTCCTAATAGGTATAAACTTAACACAGGTGGTAGTGCATTGCACAATCCCGGGAAAATTGGAGGGGGGGGCATTCTGCGAGATGAACATGGAGATATCATATACGCATTTGCTATACCTCTTGGAGAGGGAACCAATAATCAGGCAGAAATTCAAGCTGCCAGTCACGGTCTGAATTGGTGCATTCAACATGGATACAACAACATTATTCTTGAAGTGGATTCAGAACTATTAACAAAGTGGTTATTGCAGACGTCTATTCCTCCTTGGAGGATTCAAAGGTTTGTACAGGAACTCCAAATCCTTGTTAACCAATGTGAATTCTTCCAATGCATGCATATCTACAGAGAGGCCAACAGTACTGCAGATTTCCTTTCCAAACATAGTCATAAACAAGATATTATTCAACATTATTACACTCACAACCAGCTGCCAAATACAGCAAGAGGTAGTTATATTCTCGAGAAAATGGGAGTTCAAAGTTTCAGAAGAAAGAAATTGAAAAGGATTAAAAAACCTCCATGACTGGTTAGCTTTGTGTTTTTTGCCGAAATCCTTTTCAACGGGACTATGTATTAACTAGGTATAGTTGTTTTGATTAGGTCTTTGCTTTATTATTCCTTTGTAAGGGGAGAGTCTCCCTTATTTATGTTTACCTAGTATCTTTGTATTGAGAGGAGTCCTCTCTTTAGGTTCTTAGCGCTAGGTTTATCTTTCTAGTATGGGGATGAGTTGACTAACCTTAGTAGGAATGTTGACTCTTGAACCACCTTAGGATCGGAGGTTAGGTTTATGTCCTCCTCCTTGAATTTTTGTTTGTTTTATTTATGTTAAGGCCTGGGGGTGTTGCTAAGCCCCTGACCCCCCCAAGGGTCGTTAAAATAATAAAAAAAAAAACCATTAACCCTTAACCCTTAACCCAGAACCCTAAATACTAAAGCCTAAACCCTAAACCCTAAACTCTAACCCTAAAACAAAAACCATAAACCTAAACCCTAAACCCTAAACTCTAACCCTAAAACAAAAACCATAAACCTAAACCCTAAATCCTAAACTCTAAACGTTAAATCCTAGCCCTAAACACAAAATACTAAACCCTAAACCCTAAACCCCAAACCCTAAATCCCAAACCCTAGGCCCTAACCCTAAACCCTAAATCCTATACCCTAAACCCTAAATCCTAAACACTAAACCCTAAACCTTAAACCATAAACCTTAAACACTAAACACTAAACTCTAAATCCTAAAACCAAAATCCTAAAACCTAAACCCTAAGCCCTTAACCATAAACCACAAACCCTAAACCCTAAACCCTAAACCCTAATCCCTAAACAATAAACCCTAACCATAAACCTTAAACCCTAACCCATAAACCCTAAACACTAACCCCTAACCTCTAAACCCTAAACCTTAAACCTACAACTCTAAACCCTAAACCCTAAAACCTAAACCTTAAACCATAACCCCTAAACCCTAAACACTAAACCCTAAACACTAAACCAAAAACACTAAACAATAAACATTAAACTCTAAACCCTAAACCCTAAATCCTAAGCTCTAAATCCTAATCACTAAATTATTAACCCTAAACCCTAAACCCTTAATCCTTAACTCCTAAACCCTAAACCCTAAACCTACAACTCAAAACACTAAACCCTTAACCCTAAACACTAAACCCTAAACCCTAAACCCTAAACCCTAAGCCCTTAACCCTAAACCCTAAACCCTTAACCCTAAACCCTCAACCTTAAACCCTCAATCCTCAATCTTAAACTCTAAACCCTAAACCCTAAACCCTAAACCCTAAATCCAAAACCCTTAACCATAAACCCTAAACCCTAAACCCTAAACCCTAAACAATAAATCCTATACATTAACCCTTAAACACTAAACACTAAACCCTAAATTCTAAACCCTAAAGCATAAACCGTAAACCCTTAACCCAAAACCCTAAACCTTAAACCCTAAACTTAAACCATAAACCATAAACACTAAACTCTAAACCCTGAATACTAAACCCTAAACCCTAATTCATAAATTGTAAACCCTAAACCCTAAACCCTAAATCCTAAATATTAAATGCTAAATCCTAAACTATAAACATTAAATCCTAACCCTAAACACAAAACACTAAACCCTAAGTCGTAACCCTAAACGCTAAATCCTATGCCCTAAATCCTAAACCCTAAACCCTAAACCCTACACCCTCAACCTTAAACCCTAAACTCTAAACACTAAACTCTAAATTCTAAAATTTAAACCCTAAAACCTAAACCCTAAACCCTAAGCCCTAAACCCTAAACCCTAACCATAAATCTTAAACCCATAACCATAAACCCTAAACCCTAACTCCTAACTCCTAAACCCTAACCCCTAAACCTACAACTCGAAACCCTTAACACTAAACACTAAACCCTAAACCATAAACCATTAACACTTAACCATAAACCCTAAACCCTAAACCTACATATCAAAACCCAAATCCCTAAACCCTAAACCTTAAACCCTAAACCCTAAACCCTAAACCCTAAACCCTAAACACTAAACCCTAAACCCTAAACCCTAAACTTAAATCCTAAACCCTAAAACCTAAATCCTAAACTCTAAATGTTAAATCCTAACCCTAAACATAAAATATTAAACCCTAAAACCTAAACCCCAAACCCTAAACCCTAATCCCTAACCCTAAATCCTAAATCCTAAGCCCTAAACCCTAATCCCTAAACCCTAAACCCTAAACTGTAATTCCTAAACCTTAAACCCTAAGCAATAAACCCTAAATCCTATAACCTAAACCCTAAAACCAAAACCCTTAGCGCTAACCCTAAACCCTAAACCCTAAACCCTAATCCATAAACCCTAAACCCTAAACACTAAACACTAAACACTAAACTCTAAAATGTAATCCCTAAATCCTAAACCCTAAAACCAAAACCCTAAACCCTTATCCCTTACCCTAAACCCTAAACCTTAAAACCTAAAACCTAAACCCTATACCGTAAACTTTAAACCCAAAACCCTAAACCCTAAACCTTAACACAGAACCCTAAACCCTAAACTTAAACCATAAAATCTAAACTCTAAACCCTAAATGCTAAACCTTACACCCTAAACCCTAATTCCTAAAACCTAAACCCTAAATCCTAAACCCTAAACACTAAACCCTAAACCCTAATCCCTAATCGCTTCCTCATTTCTAAAATTTTTTCTCTCTCTAATTTCTCTCTCTTCGCGAATTTCTCTCAAATTTCTGCCAAGGCTACACAGCCCAACGGCTAGTTCCCTAGCCTGAATGGCGCGTGAGCCACCGGAGGTCCCTTTCAGGCCGCCGGACCAGTCCTACCAGGAGCGCCTGGAGCAGATGAACAAAACCCACCAACAATCGCCCTCTAATTCAGTCAGTAACTCTGTGAATTCGCAAATGAATGAAGCGATGAACATCGCGATTTCGGAGAGGGAATTAGACGGGATTCGTAAAAATATTTCCACAGATCTTAATGATGAGATTTATGAAAGGCTGAATAATGGGGATGATTCTCCTAATCAAGAGCTACAACATACTACAAAATCAATTGATTCTACCCTCCCAATCGCGAGATATGAAGTCGCGATTTCTGGACAAATCGCCAAGGAATCGCCTGAACGCCGCCTTCAAATTCGAGCACCCTCCCAGCTAATTCGAGGCGATTTGAACAGTGGGGATTACTCCCCGGATGACGAGGTCCATCTCACTGAAATCTCAAGGCAAATGGATGCTCGAATAGCCGGCGGCGAGAATTCCGGCGATGGAGACGAACTAATCGAAGAGTTTTTCGGCGACATGGTCCAAGAGGAGGTTCCAGCAAGAACGGGTGGAATGCAATCACAACAAGCACACAATCATCAACCGGAAAGTGCAGCACAACGTAATAGTCATGATTCTAATCAAAATAGGACCCTCTCACGCCAACAGGAGGAATCGAACAACCAAAAACAATCTCCCCAAGGGATGAATCCAACAAACAATGGAGAACACGGTAAGGAACAGGATCAAAGAACAGGGCAAAGTCAGAATGATCAGCTAGATAGTATAAGGAAAAAAGCAGTCGAAGTAATTGATGTGGAGAGTTCTTCACAATTCTCATTTGGAGTTCAAACTGCTGATACAAATCCCAGCAACGTGGCACAGCAACGACCAGGTAAGGAAGTCAATCCGAGTTATGATATTGATATTGGTCAGATGCAGGTACAACAGAGAAGCAAAATCAGGCCACAGGGCAAGGTTTCAAACGAAAATGAAACTCAATCAGGTAAATTCACTAATCCTAATCTTGAGTACACTGCTGCAACTCAGAGTAGTAGTGAAGATCATGTACATTTGCATGCAAAGGGGCAACATGAAGTTAGTAGAATAGAGCAGGAACAGGTAAGGAGAGACATGCAGTCTCAGCAACAGGATGAGCAATACCATCGTAAGGAAACTGAAACATTAATGCAGACTCGCACATACAGGCAAGGAGAGCATTCTGATCCTAATAGCTATCACAATGCCTTCCCAAAAATTTCCAATAACTTTGAGAAGCAAGCACCCCAGACCCACAAAGGTCAACACACCAATAATCCAACTCAATCCACTGATGGAACCATACCAAACAACTCTCCACAAACCAAAAAGGAACAGAACAGTGAACCAGCTCCCTATACAGTGGTCCAAACCATGGCTGCGAGACTTAGACATAATCAAGCTCAACAAGAAAATCCCATTGAACTGGTACCTCCTAAAATCACATCCAAACAAGGCTTACCTGCTATCATCTATGATATGGATGATTTTATGACAAAATTGGCGGTGGATTGCAAATATACATTGATTGGTAAATTCAGTAGTACCATGCCAAAGATGGAACTTATTCGAAAGAGTTTCATTCTCCAAACTCAACTGACTGGGGGAGCCAATATAGCTCACTACAATGCAAGACACGTATTTATTGATTTGGAAAATGAATTGGATTATAATACGGTTTGGACACAACAAAGAATGACCATTGAGGGTAAACTCATGAGGATACAGACCTGGACTCCTAACTTCACACCGGAGGAAGAAACACCTATTGTACCTATATGGGTACTGCTCCCAGGTTTACCATGGCACTGTTTCAAGAAGGAGTTTATAACACCATTATTATCTCCTATAGGCAAGGTTCTGTACATGGACACAACTTCTATTAAGAGAACCAGAGCTAGCATGGCAAAGGTAAAGGTCCAAGTGGACCTAACTAAGGCTAGACCGAGGCATGTATGGATTGGACTTGATGAGGAAGACCTTACCATAGGAAGGTGGCAAACTATAGAATATGAAAGTATCCCTTCATATTGTGAATATTGCAAACATCAAGGGCACATGGTTTATGAATGCAACTTCAAAATAAGAGATGAGGAATTCAAAAAAAGGAAGGAGATGGAGACAGAAAAGAAAGACAACAACAAAGGGGAGCAATAATTGCAATGGAGTAATGACAACAACCAGACCAAAGAAAAGGAAAAAGAGGAGGAGCAGAATTAAAGAAAAAAGAAGGCTAGCTTCAAGAGACAAGCTGTACAGCAAAGGGAAGAGGAATGGCAAACACAAAAAAGGAAGCACAACAAACAACAAGAAGAAAGAGTCCAAAAAACAGTTTGGAGACCAACTTCACCACAAAAAAGAATGGCAAATCAGCAAACAGGAATGTCAAATAATCTTACCCATAATTCCTTTACTAATCTGAATATGCAGGAAGATCAAAATGAAGAAAAGGAGGAACATTCCAGAAATGGAAGGCTGCGAACACAGGAGACACAAAACAGACCTGTAACAGGCCCTAATCAAGCAAAGCAGCCAATACAAAGTGGCAACAAGGAATATGGCAAGAGCACATGTATTGACTCAATGCTCCCAATCCCCACACACCCTAATAATGTATCTGTTGAGTGCATTGTTGAAGTTGAAGGAGGGATGGAAGGGGGAAGTCAGGAGAACCATTCTAACATGCAGGAAGGGGTGTCCAAAGGGGGGAATCTGACTCATGTTATGCATGAGGGGGTATACACTGACCATAGTACTGACCTTATAGCCTCTGCAACCCCTATGAAACATTCACACAACACAAGACAACAACAGAAAGTACAACAACTCATAGCACAAAGTACTAAAGAACAACAGGGTACAGACACAGAAAAAAGACAGACGAATTATAAAGCTCAGGGGTATGAAGTAACAGAAACAGAAGGTTTCAAACAGCAGGCAGACAGAGAGGAAAATGATAACCAAAGAGGGGCATCTATGGCAAAGGATATGGGGTCCAAAGCCAGCACCAGCAAACAAGGGGTTACCCCTAAGAGCAAGAACAAACCCAGCAAAAAGAGGAGGGAAGCAGCTAAGAAGAGACTGAATGCACAACAGGCAGATGACAAGAGGGAGGAGCAGGGTGATCAGGATAGCACATGCAAAAAATTTATTATGGTGGATGATCAGCAGGGTATGGATATCACTCCCCTTCAAACTCAGTATCTCACTCCCACACCTCAAGAACCTCCAGATAAAGCAGCAGCTTGCAAGATTAATTCTGTACCAGTTATTGATGAATATGAGGTGGAAGCTTCAGAGGATGAGCTGGACATGGATAATAAATCCATACAAGATCAAGATGATGATGATGAGACTAGTGAACTATTGATTAAAGCATTTAGTCCCTATAATTCCAATGCTCTTGAAGAGGAAGTACAGCAAGTATCGAGCCAACAAGGGTTATCACCTAGAGGAAAAAATTATGACAGGTTCCAGAAGAGCAAAGCACAAAATCCTAATGCTGTCACAGCAGGCAGACCAAACACCAGGCTCTTTACGTCCAAATCAGCCCTATGATTAATACACTTATTTGGAATGTAAGAGGGATTAACACCCAGGGAGTTATGGAAAGACTCAAAGTACTCAGGAAGATGCATCAGATCTCTATTATAGCCATTCTGGAACCTTTCTCAGACTGTACACAGGTTCAGAACTTTAAATACCAACTTGCTATGGACCATGCTACGAGTAATTGCAATGGCAAGATATGGTTGTTTTGGAATTTGGAGGTGGACTGTAAAGTATTAGAGGAAGATGAGCAACAGATCACTTGTGAAATTGCCCATAATGAGTTACAAACTCCTTTCACCACTACTTTTGTTTATGCCAAATGTAAAGACCATCTTCGAAGACCTCTATGGGACAGAATGTTAGATCATGCTAATGCCACCACCAATTCCCCGTGGTGTGCAGTGGGTGATTATAATGTTATTACTTCCATTGATGAGAAGCTGGGAGGAGTGCCTTATAATATGAGAAAAAGTCTGGAATTTATTGCTGTGATCGAAGCTTGTGGTCTTATGGACCTTGGTTTCAGTGGACAGAAATTTACATGGTCTAATAACAGGGGTATACACAGCAGGGTTTGGAAGAGATTGGACAGGGCTATGGTAAATGACCCTTGGCTAGAACAAATGCCTCAAACTACTATCATTCACCTCCCATCAGTAGGCTCTGATCACTGCCCTCTGCTGATGGAAATGAATAATAGAAGTGAGGACCATACTAAGTACTTCAAGTTCTTAAATTGCTGGGCTGACCAACCTAATTTCTTGGACATTGTTCAAGCTTGTTGGGATAGGGAGCAGGAAGGGAACAGCATGTGGAAGTTTCACCAGAAACTCAAAAGACTGGCTCGTACTCTTAGTAGTTGGTCTAAGGAAGAATTTGGTGATATTTTTATCAAAGTCAAGGAGTATGAGAACAGAGTTAAAATGGCTGAAGAATCCTTTATACAAAACAATTCTGAGGAAAACAGAACTGAGCTACATGCAATCAATGCTGAGTATATCAGATTCTTGAAACTGGAGGACTCTATTCTAAAGCAAAAAACCCAACTCCAATGGTTTAAAGAGGGAGATAGCAACTCAAAATACTTTCATTCCCTATTAAGAGGGAGAAGGAGGAGACTTTTTATACACAGAGTTACAGGAGATGATGGGGAATGGATACAAGGGGATGAGAATATTGCAGATGCAGCATGCAGCCACTTCCAGCAGATATTTACAGGAGAGGATAAGTTCATTTATGAAGGGCCCCTTGACTGTATACCCAGAATGCTTAATCATGAGCATAATGCCAGCCTTATTGCTTTGCCTACTATCGATGAGTTAAAAGAAGTGGTGTTTTCTATGAACCCCAATTCTGCAGCAGGTCCAGATGGCATGAATGGGTGCTTTTTTCAGAAATGCTGGCAGATTATTAAGCATGATCTGTTAGATGTCATTTTGGCTTTCTTCAGTGGACAAATGATCCCCAAGTTTTTTTCCCATTCTTGCATTGTTTTGCTGCCCAAAGTTAACAACCCAAATAAGTTTTCTGAATTCAGGCCCATTAGCCTTAGCAACTTCACCAACAAAATCATTTCAAAGCTTCTAAGTTTGAGAATGGGTCCTATTCTACCCAACCTGATTTCGCTGAACCAATCAGGTTTCGTCAAGGGTAGGAGCATTTCAGAAAATATCATGCTTGCGCAAGAGATTATCCATCAGATTAAAAAACCTAACATTGGTAGCAATGTGCTTATTAAACTGGATATGGCTAAGGCTTATGATAGGGTCTCTTGGGCGTACATTTGTTTGGTGCTTAGAAGAATGGGCTTTGATGAGATATTCATTGACATGGTATGGAGGATCATGGCGAATAACTGGTACTCCATCATTGTTAATGGAAAAAGACACGGTTTCTTCCAATCAACCAGAGGACTGAAGCAAGGTGATCCCCTCTCACCTGCCTTATTTATTTTAGGGGCTGAAGTTCTGTCAAGATCCTTGAACAGACTCCATAACAGGCCAGATTATCATGGTTTCTTTATGGAGAAGAGAGGACCCCAAATTAATCATCTTAGCTTTGCGGATGATATTATTATCTTCACTTCTGGAAGGAAAAAGTCCTTGGAACTTATTATGCAAACATTACACACTTATGAGGCAACATCTGGGCAATTAGTGAACAAGGACAAAAGTCATTTTTTGATCCATTCTAATGCTTTCAACAGCACTAGGGACAGGATCAAGAGAATTACCGGCTTTAAACAGAAGGAGGGTCTCATTATTTACCTTGGCTGCCCTCTATATATGGGCAGACCAAGAATCATATATTTTTCAGATCTCATCAGCAAAGTACTGAACAGAATTACAAGCTGGAAAGCTAAAATATTGAGCTATGGAGGCAGGGCTACTTTAGTGAAACATGTGTTGCAATCAATCCCTATCCACACCATCTCTGCTATCTCTCCTCCCTCTACTGTTATCAAGCAAATTCAAGGCCTTCTGGCTGATTTCTTCTGGGGATGGAAAAATGATAGGAAAAAATACCATTGGTCATCGTGGAGAAATTTGAGCTTTCCGTATGAGGAGGGAGGTATTGGAATGAGAAATTTGAAAGATGTATGCACAACATTCCAATACAAGCAATGGTGGATATTTAGATCAAAACATACTCTTTGGGGGGAGTTCCTAAAAGCTAAGTATTGTCAGAGGTCTAATCCTATCAGCAAAAAATGGGACACGGGTGAGTCTCTAATTTGGAAACATTTAATGCACAACAAAGTGAAGATGGAGGAACATATCCACTGGCAAATCAACTCAGGCACCTGTTCCTTCTGGTGGGACAATTGGTTAGGAATTGGTCCCCTAGCCAATTTTTCTGCAGAGAGCAAAAGGTTCAACAACACTGCTGTAGCAGACTTCCTGATTGATGGTCAATGGAACTTAGAAATGGTGCTACGACAAGTCCCTCAGAATATGGTAACCAACATCCTCGAGGTTCAGATTCAGCATCAGCAAGGGCTCCCGGATCAACCAATGTGGAAATTAAATCCCAATGGTAAATTCACTTGCTCCTCGGCATGGAATGATATCAGGGAAAAGAGAAACAAAATACACTTTTATGCCTTTATTTGGCAGAAAAATATTCCTTTTAAATGCTCCTTTTTGTTATGGAGAGCTCTGAAAGGTAAACTTCCCACAAATGAAAAAATTACCAGATTTGGGGGAGAGCCGGCTGGCTGTTACTGCTGCAATAGAACTGGATGGGATACTATTAGTCACACCTTCAGCACGGGTCAATTTGCAACATTAGTGTGGAGGTTTTTTGCTGTACAAGCTGGAGTCAATGCTGGACAAACCTCCCTTACTCAGCTAATTATGAATTGGTGGTCGACCAAGTACAATAACGAAGCCCATAAAACCATTCTCCAAGCTACTCCTATATTCATTTGCTGGAACTTATGGAAAAACAGGTGCGCAAAGAAACATGGAGGGAAGCAGTCTAATGTTTCTAGAGTGAAATATGCAATATACAAGGATAATTACAAGCTCATAATGAACACCTACCCCTACATCAAATGGCCCTCTAATTGGAAAGATATGATCAGGCTGGCAGAGAAATGCTACCATGACACAAAAGTAACCAGGGTAGCATGGAAAAGACCTAGTGAACAATGGGTAAAACTGAATACCGATGGTAGTGCTTTATGTAACCCCGGAAGAATAGGTGCAGGAGGTATAATCAGAGATCTCAATGGGGAAATTCTCCTCGCTTTTGCCACACCATTAGGGGAAGGAACCAACAACCAAGCAGAGATAGGAGCAGCCATATTTGGACTAACCTGGGCAGTACATTTAGGACACATGAACGTCGTGCTAGAAGTGGATTCGCAGCTATTGATGCATTGGATAGCACTTAAAGCTCAGCCTCCCTGGAGTGTCAACACACAGATACAGCAGCTCCAACATCTCATCAGACAGACCCACAACTTTACATGCAAACATATCTTCAGAGAAGCCAATTTTGTTGCAGACTCATTGGCAAAATATAGTCACAAGATCACAACCCCACAAATATACTACAACATCCAACAACTACCAAAGCAAGCAAGAGCATACTATCAACTGGACATGATTGGAATGGCAAGCTTCAGGAGAAGAAAAACCAAGAAGATCCACGAACCCCCCTGAACAGGAACACAGTTATCCAATGTAACTATAGCTTAAGTATAGTTTCTTTGATTAGATATAGGGTCTTTTTGGTTCTTTTTGAATTGTAAAGGGAGAGTCTCCCTTATTTATGATTCCTAGATTCTTTGTATTGAGAGGAGTCCTCTCTTAGGTGCATAGTTTCTTGGTTCACCTTTTTTGTACGGGGATGAGTTGACTAACCTTTAGGTAGGTTGACTACTGAACCACCATAGGTTTGGAGGTTAGGTTTATGCCCCCCTCCTTGTATTTTTTGTTTTTATTTATGCTAAGGCCTGGGGGTGTTGCTAAGTCCCTGACCCCTCCAAGGGTCGTTAAAATAAAATAAAAAATAAAAAACCAACAACCTAAATCCTAAATCCAAACTCTAAACCCTAAACCCTGAAACCTAAATCCTATAACCTAAACTCTAAACCTTAAACCCTAAAACTTAAACTCTAAACTATAAATCCTAAACTCAAAACCCTAAACTCTATCCCTAAACCCTAAACCTTAAACCCATATTCTAAATCCTAAAACCTAAATGCTAAAGCCTAAATCCTAAACCCGAAACCCTAAACCCTAATCCCTAAACCTTAAATTCTAAACTCTAAACTCTAAACACTAAATACTAACCCCTAAACCCTAAACCTACAACTTGAAACCCTAAAACAAAAACCCTAAACCCTAAATGCTAATCATTGAACTCTTAACCCTAAACCCTAAACCCTAAACTCTAAACCCTAAACCCTAAATACTAGACCCTTAATCGAAAACCATAGACCCTAAATCATATACCCTAACCCTAAACCCTAATCCCTAAACTCTAAGCCTAAATCCTAAAACCCTATTATCCTAAACCCTAAAATCTAAATCCTAAATCCTACACCCTAACTCTAAACCCTAAACCCTAAACCTAAACGTAAAACCCTAAACCCTAAACCTAAATCCTAAATCCTAAACTCTACACGTTAAACATTAAACCCTAAATCCTAACCCAAACCTAAACCCTAAACTCTAAATCCAAACTCTAAACCCTAAACCCTAAACCCTAAATCTAAACTCTAAACTCTAAACCCTAAATCCTAAACTCTAAACCTTATACCCTAAACCATAAAATTTAAATCCTAAGCCCTAAACCCTAAACCCTAAACCCTAAACACTAAACCCTAACCCTACACCATAAACTCTAGACCCGCACCCTAAACCCTAAACCCTAAACCTAAACCCTAAACCCTAAACTCTAAACCCAAAAGCCTAAAAACTAAACCCTACACCCCAAAACACTACACCATAAACTCTAAACCCTAACCCTAACCCCAAAACCCTAAACACTAAATCCTAAAATCTAAACACTAAACCCTAAACACTAACCCTAAACCTAAACCATAAATAATGCAATTACGATTGCCCCCAAACATATTCATTCATGAATTTCAACGTATTGATGGATCATTCTCAAGGATGGAGGTTCGTGGGGTTGGGAAATGCACTTTAAAGGAGATCCTAGCTGAGCAACACACTGTGTGGTTGATAGGTTGGAGCATGGGAGGTCCAACGAGGCAAGGAGGAGCAAAAGAAAGTGTTGCACCATTCGGCGACCAAAGCCAGTCACTTTGGGGATTCGACGAACCCCTTACAATAATGACAATGACGTGGGAAGAAAATGTGACACCAACGTAATACTTAGGAGCTTATATGACACAATAAGCATTTTGACATCTCAAATTGAAGCACATATCAACTGAATACATTTAACATCCAGCCTAAGAGATTTGAGCTCTATATGATAGCCAAATACTCACTAACTAATATCAAATACAAGGTATACATGAACGTGGAACCAAGGGAGAATATGGACAGATTCAACTAAGGACGGATACATATCCCAAGTAAGTACATATAAAATGTACAATAGAGCAAGTAGGGATATTGTGAGGTAACATTATAGTCTAACACAATGGGAGTAATAATTAATAAAGGGAACATATGAACATGTGAAAAGGTAACATATATGTATATCCAACATATAAACATAAGTACCATGTGTAATCTAGGATCATTTTGATTTATATAAGGGGAATACGTGCCAAGGGTACTTTGGCGATGAAATGAGTTTAAACCTTGCATGCTAATACATGGTAGAGTAAACACGTATATTTAGTAATCAACTCATATTGGAGTATTCACTTTAATGCTCAAGGGAGCAGGAACTGCAATTATGGATCAGTCACTACCAAGGCACTTAGAAAGCTTACTTTGTAATACAAGTGTTGGATTCATGCCAAAGAAATAGGAAATCAAATAGCCTTACATACCTTATCCTCTGACCAAAACAACTATCACGATTCAGCCTCCCCGTTTTAGGTTTTAATCTACAATATAAGTCGTGATAAACTAAAATTAGCAGCTATCACGCCAAGCTTCGTAAAACAGTATCTAACTTTGACGGATAATGAACCCATACAGTCCTTAAAATAATATGTATCACCACACCCTTCTTCTCTGCCCAATTAATACATTATATATCCTTTTCCAAGATTACCCAAGTTGCACCAACAACAATACACATAAAACAGTCTCAAATATTCTTTATCATACAACCAATTATTGAACTCACCACCCCCCTGAGTTCTTTATAACAGCACACCCATAATTCTTCACCCAAACTCATACATAAGGAGGAAGAAAATGGAGCAGTCACCTTACCTCAATTTCTGCAACTTCTCCTTATAACTTTAATTTCTCTAGAACTTCAACTTCCCTTCACACTTAAACCAAAAAACAAGAGAAAAGTATCTTACTAATTAAGGAAAGTGAGCAGTAGCTTGTGGAAACTTCTGCCTTGTACTTATTTATAATTAAGCATGAATAACATGTTTTCTAGTCTTCCATGGG
>JAJOOO010079770.1:0-20660 GCA_029582685.1 Solanum piurae
TTCACGAAAACCCCCCCTTTTAATTAATTGTTGTTTTCTTGGAAATACTTTGACTAATTGGATATAATCGTGGGTTAAAGTAAAGTCTAAACCATTTTCCTTGTGGGATCAACCCCAACCTACAAGTTGGGTTCTTTACTTGATAACAATCGCTTACACTTCTTTAGGGAGGTGTAATTTGAGCGTATCCATTCATCACAAAAACTCCACCTTCACTGGAATCCAACAAATGGACTCCCAAACAAGTAATTCTATGAACTTCCTTAGCCAACTATCTCTTGCATTCCTCAACATGAGCAGTACTCCTCATGGAAAACCTGCTCAAGGCATTAGAAAAAGCGTTGGCCTTATCAGGGTGATAGATGATACTCATATTATAATCTTTGAGTAACTCTAACCACCTTCTTTGTCTGAGGTTACACTCGTTCTGACTGAAAACATACCGAAGACTCTTGTGGTTGATGAACACATCCACATGAATGCCATAAAGATAGTGACGCTATTATTTTATAGCTAAAGCAACTACTGCCAACTCAAGATTATGAGTCGGGTAGTTCCTCTCGTGAATCTTAACCTGTAGGCATAAGCTATAACCTTACAATTTTGTATCAACACACAACCAAGACCCACTTTAGATGCATCACAATAAACGATATACCCCTATGTACCCTTTGGTAGGGTCAATACTAGTGTAGTAAGCAACATAGTTTTCAACTCTTGAAAGTTTTTCTCACAAGCTTCAGACCATTGAAACTTAGATGTTTTCTGAGTAAACGGGGATGAAACTAATGATAAACCCTCGATGAACCTTTTGTAGTAACCTGCGGACCCTAAGAAACTTCTTATATCAGTTGGGGATGTGGGTCTTGGCCAATTCTGTATTGCCTCAATATTTTGAGTGTCGACCTGAAATCCTTCACTATACACGATGTGGCCTAATAATGCCATAGATTTAAAAGTGAACTCACACTTAGAAAACTAGGCATATAACTCTCAATCTTTGAGAGAGTTTGGAGGATTATTTTGAGATAAATTGCATGATCCTCCTCATTCCTTGAGTAGATCATGATGTCATCGATGAATACAATAACAAAGATATCCAGATACAACTTAAATGTTATGTTAATGAGATCCATGAATGTTGTAGGAGTGTTAGTCAAACCAAAAGACATAAGAAGGAACTCATAATGTCGTCCTGAAAGTTGTCTTCGAGATGTCTCTTTTTCTCACTTCGAAATGATGATAGCCAGATATGAAGTACCTTGAAGTTCGTCGAAAATGTTATCAATTCTCGGAAGGGGATACTTATTCTTTATGGTGACCTTGTTCAATTAACGGTAATCAATACACATCCTAAGAGAACCATCTTTCTTTCTTACGAATAAGATCGGGGTGCCCCAAGGTGAGGCACTTGGTCGGATGAAACCCTTATCAAGAAGATCTTTCAATTGCTCTTTGAACTCTTTTAACTCAATTGGAGCCATTCTATATGGCATAATAGAAATGGATCGAGTATCGAGAAGAATATCTATTACGAAGTCTATTTCTCTCTTAAGAATGATTTAGGAAGATCATCTAGAAAGACCTCTCAAAACTCACCCACAAGTAGAACTGACTGAATAAGTGATGTCTCAACACTAGAGTAATTAACTCAGACTAAGTGATCAATGCACCCATTAGAAACTGCCTTACTGGCCTTAAGGTATGAAATAAAATGACCCTTACGCCTTGTTGAACTACTCCACTCTAAAACTGGCTCATTAGGAAATTTACACTTTACTACTCGAGTTCTACAATCAATTGAGGCATAACAAGCATGAATCTAGTCCATACCTATAATAACATCAAAATACACCATGTCTAGCTCAACTAAGTCAGTTATGGTGTCTTTGTGATCGAAAAAGTTTGTATAATCATGATAGACTCTCTTTGCTAGAATAGACTCACCAACAAGTGTAGAAACACTGAAGGTCTCATGAAGTTGTTTGGGGGAAATGCTGAACCACATTGTTACATAAAGAGTCACAAAAGACAAACTCTCACCTGGATCAAGTAAGGAATAGACATCAATAGAAAAGACTTTAAGCATAATTGTGACAACATCTGATGAGTTCTCTTGATCTCAGGGACTAGCTATAGCATACAAATGGTTTGCTTCTCTGCCTTTCCCTAAAGTAAATCCTCTCAGATCAACTCTGTTTGCTGGAGCCGCTAAAGAAGATTAGGCTATGTTTCTCCTATTACCCTGCCTATTCTTAGAGCAATCTCTCATAAAATGACCCGTCTGACCACACTTGAAGTAGCCATTGGAGAAATCACAACACCCTCGAAGGTGATTCCTATCACACTTAGGATAAATGTGGGTCTAAGTAGCCCTTAATACCATACTACCCTGAGACTGAGTAGCTTGAGCTATGAAATTCTGATTTCGGTGGTCATTCTTGTTCTTGGTGCAGGTGCACTAGCTAATGAAGGAGCAGGTCCATATGATCTCTACCGAAATGACGATCGGTTCCCATTCCCAGTATTCTTCTGACTAGACTTGATTATCTGTCTTAGCTTTCTTGTTTCAAAATTCTTCTATATCTTTTAATTTAACTTCCTCAACCCGCTGACATGAATCATGAGTCTGGCTATGTCTATATCCCCTATCAATATAGCTGTATTACCTTCCTTGTTAGATAGACAGGATATCTTGGACATGAACAAACTCATCCTATTCCTCATATCTGCCACTATCTCCGGAGCATAGAAAGATTACTTGGTGAACTTGAGGTTGTAGTCTTGCAAACTCATATATTCCTGTTTCAGATTGAAGAACTCTTTCACCTAGCTTCCCTTAGATCCTAGGGAAAGAAACACCCAAGAACACATTTTAAACACAATCCAACTCAAAAGTGGTGCTCATTCTGCCCATGTTTTTTCCACTTGTCATACCAAATGTTAGCAACACCTTTGAGTTGGTAAGACGCCAACTCCACGGTGAAGTAGTTGTACTCATGCACTCTAAGCTGCCTCGACACATAAGCAACAATCAAGCCCCAGTGTATCAAAAGATAACCCAAACGAGTGTTGGATGCGTCATAATACACCATGAAGCCCTTGCCCTGAACTGGAAGAGTCAATACATGAGTGGTGGTAAGTAACTTCTTGAGATTTTGAAAGTTTAGCTCACACTCATAAGACCACTCAAATTAAACATCAAGGTGACTCAACAAAGTCACCAGTGCTACAATAGTAGAGTAGCCCTCCATAAACCGTCTATAATAGCCTTAATATTCATCGGATCCACCATAATACCATCCTTGGATACCATGTGCCTAAGAATGCTACAAACTCAATCCTAAACTCGCACTTTGAGAACTTGGTGTAAAGTCGTTGATCTCTCAAAGCCTGAATCATAATACTCAAATGTTACACATGCTCTCCCAGCTCCGTGAGTATACCAAAATGTCGTTAGTGAACACAATGACAAAAGTATGAAGATATAGTCTAACGACATGCGTCATTAAGTCCATAAAAGCAATGAGGGCATTAACTAACCCAAAATACATCACTATGTACTCTTAATAATCGTAACGAGTCCTAAATATGGTCTTAGATATGTTTGTTGCCCTAATCCGCACCTGATGGCAATAGGATCTCAAAATAAATCTTTGAAAACACTGTAGAACCCTGAAGATGGTCAAACAAATCAATAATATGAGGCATAGGATAACTATTCTTCAGTGTCACCATATTCAGCTACCTATTGTCAATATACATCAGCGTAGGTTCATCTTTCTTCTTTATAAACTGGACTGGTTCACCCAAAGGTTACACACTAGAATGAATGAATCCCTTATCCAGGAGAACAAAAGCTAAATGGTCTGCTCTGTAGTGGCCATATGATAAGGCAAAATAGAAATATGATGAGTGATCGGCTCAAGGTAAATAGTAAAATCAATATTATGCTTTAGGAGAAGGCTAGGTAGGTTAGTAAGAAATTTATGTAAACTCAGGAATAGTAGGAATAGAATTAACGAAAGAAACCTCCCTACTCACATCCCACACATAACCCATGTATGCTAGAAAACTTCAAGACAGTAACATTCGGGTAAAATTAAAAGAGATAATCCCAATTATTGTGCGGCTACAAGAGCCCCTTCCACAACAAAGGATAATGGGAGTGACTTAGGTAAGGTGTTGGCAAAACAATCCAAGACCACATGATAAGAGGATAACCAGTCTATACCTGGGATAAAATAATAATCAAATATCTCTAATTCAATAAGGTCCCCCGGAAAGTCACCAAACAAATTTGAAACACTTGATCCACTACTATAGACTCACCCATGGGGGTCAAAACATGCAACACCACTGCAAAAATCTAAAAACTCATACTCAAGAAAGAAGGAGAATGCACTGATGCATTTGAAAAAGTAGAGCTCGAATAAAATAAAGTCGAGGTTACACTCCGTGTACATTGGGAGCTTCTTGACCATGGGGATTAGCATTCCTCCTAGCAAGAAGTCCTCAAACAGCTCTTCATGGAGGCATGATCTTGAAAGACACACGTAAGCACGAGAAAGAAGAAACTTTTATAGAGTGTAACTCTATAGCATGAACATGAGTAAGAAGAAAGTGAAAAGTTCCTAAATGTCGTAGCTTCCTCATTATAGATGTAGCACGCTTCACACTGATAAGAAGGACTCTACTAGACACAACTTTATACACACCCTAGGACGTTTGAACTCCGTTCTATAATACCAATTTTGTCACCCCCTAAACTTACACCCTAGATGTGGCCGGCACTTGAGAACCATTGCTGCTCGCAAGCAAACCCTCGGTTTGGCAGACTACTGAGCAAAAGATTTGACTCAAGAAAATTTAAAAGCTTTAAAGAGAAAATATAACTCAACTGTCTCAAATACTCATTAAATTAAAATATTATATTAGAAAAATACTTTAAAGAAAGAATTTCTGAAAACAATTTAACTCTAGCTAATTATGAAGTCTCTAGGTTCAACATGGACGTAGGGACAAGACCCTCGATACCCCAAAGTATATACTGAAATGAAAAATGGCCCCCTCATAAATGCAATGCGGACTCACCAAACTCTCAAATGGGAAGTGCAAAGTGATCTAAACGAAGTGCCTATTGATGATCCTAAATACTTGTATATGCATCATAAAAAAATGCAGGTTGAATAACATTAGTAGATTGAATGCACGAGTATGTAATACAGCCAAAACAAAATAACTTAATGAAAGGACTACAATAGATATAAATATATACTTAAGTAAATGTAAGGAAATAAAGGAGGGAATTAATTTAAATATTACAAAATATTTAATGATCTCTGAACTCAACATATTATGCAATATGATAAAAATATACTTTTAACTCTATTTGGGAGATTCTCGAACCGACAAACATCCTTATAAGCAATGTGATGATAAAACATCTATCCCACTCTTCCAGAACTTTCCTATACCTTACCAGGATATAGAAAAACTTAAGTAACTCGATCCACTGAAGCTCTACTCGAAGACAATAAGGAGTCATGTAAAAAGCCCAATCCTTTACCCATGTTGGCTACATTGTTTATGAGGAATGTGAGTTGTGTGAACTCATCCTCATATCAATGCTCAATACTAATCGTAATAAACATATATACTCATGTTGAAATGAATAAAACATGCTCTTTCTCAATTTAAGGTAATTGCTTAAAATATCATCTCAAAAGAGGTAACTACTCTGAAATATCTCTGAACTCATTTAGAAATCAAAATTTCTCTTTTCTATATGTAAAAAGTGATTATTTGGAATACTTAGTTCTATTATTTCTGTTATACTCTTACTCAAATCATATTTAAAACTCTTTCTCAAAACTCATCTTTGCTTTCTCAGAAAATTAGTCTAAGACAAAAAATATTTGCTTTAAAGAGTCTCAAAAACTACAACTCAAAATAGGGTTCATGCTGAAATATAGACATGAACATATCAACTTTTGAATCTCAATAACATTAACAAAATCAATACTCAAAAATCAAGAACTTAGAACTCATCAATACTACTTATCTCAAGACTACTCAAAATCTAGAATAAAACCCTAGATTTCTCTTTTAGTGAATTTAGATATATGCAGGGCATGAGGATGAACTCAGTCTATCACTATGATAGGCGTACATACCTAGAAGAACAAAGTTCTTGGAAAAACTGGTAGAACGCTTGAAAACCCTAACTTTCTCTTCTTGGATCCTTGATTTAAGACTTGGATGCGTTAATGAATGTGGAGGAATCATTAACACTATTTAAACCCTTAAATAGGTGTAAAAATGCCATGTTTTAGGCTTAGAATGGATGGGAAAATACTGAAATACTCCTCTTAAAAAACTATCAAAAACCTTCCACTAGGCTATCTACAGTTCATGGTTTGATCTACACACCATAAATCTCATCCGTGAAATTTATTTGGAATTCTTATTTTGTGTTGAGTCACCGCCTATTTAGTTAGTTCCAATCATGAGTGAGTTCCAGAGGTATTTCAAGATGATGTTCCTGGAGTACCTCATAATAGGGAAATAGACTTCAGAATATATATCCTTCGAGATACTCAACCAATCTCTATTCCGCCATATAGAATGTATCCAACTAAGTTAATATAATTAAAGGAACATCTAAGAGATCTTTTTGACAAGGGTTTCATCTGACCAAATGTCTCATCTTAGGGAGCTCCAGTCTTATTCTTGAGAAAGAAAGATTGTTTCCTTAGGTTATGTATTAATTACTGCCAGTTGAACAAGGTCACTATAAAGAATAAGTATCCCCTTGCAAGAATCAATAACCTTCTCGACTAGATTCAGGGTGCCACTTTCTTGTCTAAGAAAGACCTTAGATCCAACTATCATCAATTGAAAATATGAGTAGGTTACATCCCAAAGGCAACTTTCAGGACCTGTTACGGTCAATATGAGTTCCTTATTATGTCATTTGGTGTGACTAATGATCATGCATTATTTATGGATCTCATAAAATGAGTATTCAAATAGTATCTGGATATGTTTGCTATTATATTCATCGACGACATCCTGATTTACTCAAGGAATGAAGAGGATCATGCCATTTATCTTAGAATAGTTCTCCAAACTCTCAATGATCGGGAGTTATATGACAAGTTTTAAAAGTGATTTTCTTCTTGAGTCTATGACATTCTTAGGCGAAATAGTGTCTTGAGAAGGAATTCAAGTTGACGTTCAGAAAATTGAGGCAGTATACAATTAGCCCTGACCCACATCCCCAACTAATATAAGGAGTTTCTTGGGGTATGTAGGTTACTACAGAAGGTTCATCAAGGAATTTTCATCTATTTCTTCACTGTTGACTAAGTTGACTCAGAAGATGGCTCAGTTTCAATCGTCTGAAGCTTGCGAGAAAAGCTTTCAAGAATTGACAACTCGGTTAACTACTATTGTAGTGTTGACCCTACTACAGGGTACGAAGGGTTTTGTCTTCTATTGTAATGCATCCAGAATGGGGCTTGGTTGTGTGTTGATGTAGAATTATAAGGTTATAGCTTATGCCTCTGAGAAGCTTAAGATTCACGAAAGGAACTACTAAACTCTTTATCTCTAGTTAGCAGCAATAGTTTTTCCTCTCAATATATGGTGTCACTATCTCTATGGCGTTCATGTGGATGTGTTCACCGACCACAAGAGTCTCCAATATATTTTTCAGTGAGAAAAAGTAATCTTAGACAAAGGAGGTGGTTAGAGTTACTTAAGGATTATGACATAAGTATCCTCTATCACCCCAGGTAAGACTAACATTGTTGTTGATGCCTTGAGCAGGTCGTCCATGGGGAGTACTGCTAATATGAAGGAAGGCAAGAAAGAGTTAGCTAAGGAAGTTAACAGACTTGTACATTTGGGAGTCTATTTGTTCGATTCTATTGAAGGTGGTTTTATTATGATGAATGGGGTTGAATCGTCATTAGTGTTAGAAGTGATGGATAATCAAGAAAAACACTCCATATTACTTGAACTAAAGTCAAATATTCATAAGTAGAAGGTGATGACTTTTGAACAAGGAGGAGATAATATGTTGAGATATCAAGGTGGATTGTGTGTTCCAAAGATGGATGAGCTCCAAGAAAGGATCATGATAGAAGCTCATAATTCAATATTATCGATCAATCTGGGTTCCACAAATTGAGAGAAGTCTATTGGTGGAATAGTATGAAGAAGTGTATTATAGATTTTATTGTTAAGTGCACAAATATCCAGCAAGTCAAGGTTGAACACCAAACGCCATAGGGTGTGGCTTAGAACATAAATCTTCTGGAATGGAAGTGGAAGATGATTAATATGGACTTCGTTAATGACTTACAGCGATCTCGTAGGTAGCATGATTGGATTTGGGTTATTATAGATTGGATAATTAAATCAGCCCATTTCTTGTCGTTAGAGAATCCAAATTCAGCAGAAGATTATGCCAGTTTGTACATCCGTGAGATAGTCCAACTTCACAGAGTCCCTTTGTGCATAATTTCTTATAGGGGTGTAAATTGCTCATTTTGGAAGTCATTTCAGAAAGGTTTGGTTTCTAGGTTAAACCTTAATACTAATTTTCATCCTTAGATGGATGGTCAAGTAGAGCCCACAATTTAGACCATATAGGATATGTTGAGAGCATGTGTCATTGATTTCAAAGGTAACATAGAGTTTGCTTACAATATTAGTTATCACTCGTGTATCTTGATGGCTCCTTATGAGGCTCTTTATGGGTGAAGATGTAGATCTCCTATTGGTTGGTTTGAGGTTTGTGGAACTAAGTTGATAGGTCCAGACTTGGTTCATAAGGCCACAAAGAAGGTGAAGACTATTCAAGAAGAGTTTAAAACAACACAAAGTCGTCAGATATCCTATACAAATGTTACGAGGAGAGATTTGTAGTTTGAGGTTAATTATTGGGTCTATTTTAGGGTTTCACCTATGAAGGGTGTTATGAGGTTTGGTAAAGGTAAGCTTAGTGCCCGATATATTGGTTCTTAAAGGATATTAACTCGGATCGGTAATGCAACTTATGAATTGAGCAACCACCAAAGTTAGTGGTTGTCCATTCGGTATTCCACATCTCCATGCTAAAGAAATGCTTGAGAGATCCTTCTCTTGTTGTGCCTACAATGAGTATTATTGTGAAAGAAAGTATGTCCTATGAGGATGTTCTGGTGTAGATCCTTGATCATCAGATTCTCAAGTTGAGAACCAAAGAGGTGGCGTCAGTCAAAATGTTGTGGAGGAAGAAGTTTGTTGAAGAGGCTACATGGGAAGCCGAAGAGGATATGAAAACTAGATATCCTCATCTCTTCTCCTCCGATTCAGTTCAAGTCCAAGGTATTAACTCTTCCTAAAGTACTCATTCAATTCAACCACTCCTTCACTGTTTTGAGTTCATGAGTTTTATGTGTATTTTGCATTAAATTGGTCTGTTAAACATTTCTCGACCCCTTTCATGCTTAGTTCATCCATCATTTGAGGCTAAATGATTCCAATGGGGAAATATTGTAATACTCTAAAAAATTCTAAGCTAAGGCCCGAAACATCCTTTATCTATATGTAAGGTCGTATTGGGTGATTCTTAAATTGCTCTTAGGTGTAAAGGTAAATTATTTAGTGTGGGAATATATTTGGATATGAATTAAGGTCACAAGAACCCCTAGCATAAAGTTGAGTTGAAAGTTTCTTTACAGATTAAGTTTTGACATAAGATTCTATATAGGTCAACTTCAAACGATCATATCTCTCATAACATAATGAATAAGGCAACCCATGACCTATAAAATTGAAGATCTATGAGTCATCTTCACAATTCCATCCATTTTTCCTCATTTTGAGTTTGGAGATAAATGTTATGATTGTTTTACTGGAACATACTCGGATTGAGGAATTTTGCGAGGTCACCTGCTCAATCGCCAATCCACCAAATGAGTTTGCGAATCACCAAAATGTCCCAAAAATCTTAAGTTTATATCTATTTGGGTTATCAAAAGTCCCAATGGGTTATTCACTGAGTATTTTTGGCGAGGAGACCTCCAAATTGCCGATTTGGCAGACGAGACTAATTAAGAAGTCATTTATTTATTTTTATGGACCTCTTACATTTCTAGAAGGTTATTCTTGACATTTTCCCCTCAATTAAGATCCCTAAGTCTATGTCATGGAGTAATAACCTCTCCATTCACGTCCAACCCTTAGATAAATCAAATTCACAAGTTCTATGTTCTCTCAAAGAAGAATCTAGGGTTCTTCAACTTCAAACCTTAATTCAAGGTTTTAACTCAGCGTTATCTTTTCATGTATGTAAGTCTAACAATGTTATGGAATGAGTTTATCCTCATGCCCTACATCTATCTAAATTCAATAAAAGAGTAATCTAGGGTTTTATCCTTAATTTTGAGTCTTCTTGAGATGAGTAGTATCGTTGAGTGATGAGTTCTATATTTTCGAGTATTGAGTTTTATATATTTTTATTGAGATTCTTGAGTTTATTTATTCATTTCTATATTTCAGCATGAACACTATTTTGAGTTATAATTCTTCAGAATCTTTAAAGGAACTATTTTTTTCCTAAACGGATTCCATAAAAAGACCGATATTTCTATTATAATCATGTGGGATATGTTTATGTGTTGGTTTGTTCCTGTATTCTTGTTTCATGCCATGTGATTGATACTCTATGTGTGGTTGGTAATTGTTGTTATATTATATATTGCTTGTAATTGCTATTTGGTAGTTAACTGCTTAGACACATATGATGGACCGACTGTGTGATCCTACCTATACACGGGGGTTATGTACTAATATTGCAATTGTTTTTTTTTTCGTTGTGTGCAAAAAAATCTTCCAGTGGCTGATCCAAGACTCAGTTGAGAGACATCTAATTTTGAGTCTAAGAGTGAGCTTTATCTTTCCAGCTTTCATGGATTCATCTATATTTTCTTGTCCATTTGTTCGGACAAGGACTATTGAATTTAGTTATGTTTAGCTTTAGGGGTTTATCCTAGTTGGATTGTTTTAGATTTTTGTATTGTGACTTTTAGTTCTCAAGGGTATTTCTATATTGGTCATTTTTAGACGATTGAGTTACGTTTATGGGACTCAATTCATTTATATCTAAACTAATCCCTTATTTTATATAACATACTTGGTTTTGATTAAATGGTGTTGGGTTGATTCCCCCACTGGTTTGTTTAGTATTACTGCCACTCATGACAACCGAGGTTGTGACAAGTACTAATAATTTAGACAAAAAATATATATTAGTTTACATATATAAAGAAAGGAAATTAATTTTAATAATATTTATTTAACAAAATAGTTATCAAAATGAGATATAAGTCGGTCAAAATGTAGTGTCAACAATATGAATTGCATTAATATAATTATTATTTAAACTCTAAATTTAAGTGCAAAAACTAAGTAATATTCTTTTCCAACTTCCAAAGAATAGTTGACTAGTTGCATTGAATTTTCAATTTACCCATTTCTTTTAGATTTAAAATTTAATGATTGAATTCACTTGGCACGTTGGTATACCACCTATGTTTTATATATATGAAGACTTTTATTTTAAATCAATATACAAAAATAAAAATATTATCATTGAGATCTGAGATATAGTGACATTGTATAAAACATAAATAAGGAATCAACTATTGTATTCACTCTTCTATGGGTGTTTATTTTGCTCGGTAAAATTTCTTCTCCTTTAAACCTCCTCTTCTCTCTCCCTCTCCCTCTTCCTCTCTCATTCATCTCTTTTTATATGGTATTTCAATAGTTTTTCTTCTTTATACGCATATATATACTGACACATGTCGCGTATATACACACATATATATATAAAGGTTAACATTTGTGATTTGTATTACATTTGTTATATATTTATCTATTGACTCATATTATTATCGTTTGTCTAAAATATACTTTCTCCCAATAGCAGTTTTTTTCATCATAGAAGAATGAATTTGATTTGATTGATTTAGTGGAACCCAAGTAAGAGTTCAGATCTGTTTAATTCCTCACCAGGGTATGCATTACATTATTACAGAGAATACATAAATAATAATTTGATAGTTTAAGGTAAACTTAAATATTAATTGACTATATGGCTCCACTGAAGAAATTATCATAGCCAAACCTAGTATATCCATAAAAATATTATGAAATATTTTAAAACTTTTTTTCTTTTAACTTAGTCCCTAACTAAATTCTAAACGTACAAAGTAGAATATAGGAAATATATATTTCTTCATTTTCTATTCATTTGAAGTTTTCAAAATAAAGTATGATCAAGAGATCATATGTATATTAATTGATTAACCTTCATCATAAAAATAGTGGAAGTAACTTGAAGAAATTATATATGTTTTATTTCTATGTATTGTCAATGAATTTACTTTAACTAATGACATTAACATTTATTTTTATTTTTTGTATAGGTTCACAATCATGTATAGTATTCGGAAAAGATCAAAAGTATCAAACAACAAAAGATTGTGACCTTGCATCTTGTCGACATGGAATTCTAAGTTGTTCTGAGGGAATTTGTAGATGTACTGTGGAAATAAGAAGGAATGTTTCTTTCAATAAAGACAATATTTATATGGGTAGATGTTCTTGTGGATGTAAACCACATTGTTATCTAGGATTTTGCACATGTCCTTGTTGTTGAAAGCAAAAATTAAGACATGTTTGATGTTAAGAGAATACTTATCATATTATAATAAAAACTTAGAGAATATTTTATCTTATTTTAATTAAATCATAGTGTGCCAATTTGATATTTTCACTTTCTACATCCAATTAATACGTGGATAAATTGATTCTGATATTTGTGTGCACATGTGAATTTAAGAAATCCACTAATTATTTGTGAATATTTTATATGACTATGAATACAATTATTATTACAAAGAATTATATTAGCATATTAATGGAAATCATAAACTTTAAATTTTTAAGTTCGCCTCTAAGTTCATGTTGCAAATTTTAATATACCAAAAGTTTCGTGCCTTTGGTCTTCACCGTAGGTATGGCTGACAATCAAAATCAAGTCTGATCGAAGCAACCATTGATCTAATATACTATAAAACTGAACACCAAATAATATGGAAGCTATTAATAATAATAATAATGATGATGATGATGATGATGACGACGACAACGACGACGACGACGACAACAACAACAACAACAACAATAATAATAATAATAATAATAATAATAATACTAATAATAATAATAATAATAATAATAATAATAATAGATTTACAAAATCAAGTTCTAGGGAAGAACGGGAAGAGCGTAGAGCTCATCGTAAATCCAATAGACTTACAAAAATTAGGTCTAGAAGAGAACTCTCTAAAATCAAGTGCTATAAATGTGGAAAATTTGGACATGTAGCACCCAATTGTAGGCTTGAAAAACTAAAATCCTTAGAACTTGATGAAGAAGTTCATGACAAGATTTTAGTTTCTTATATACTTCAGGTTCGGAGTTCAATTATAATTCAGATTCAGGATCAGAAAAAAATGATGTTAATATTTCTGAGTCTTCTAAACCTACTACTAATGTTGTTGCTAATGCTTGTAAGTGCAACGAAGAAATTTTCTCCTGTGAAGATGATGAATTTTTTTATAAATTGTAATCACAATTTGAAGATTTAAACATTCATACTATTAGCTTTGATACCAAGTTTACAGGATCACTGACCTGGCGGTAGTCCGCCCAGTCATAAATCAAGCAATTCAATATCCTTAGAGGTAGTCCAATTACGTAATAATTGAAATATACAAGAATTTTAACATAGTTTCTCAGGCTGCATGGTGATTTATTTTACCTGAGCAAAGGGCCTGTCAAGAACTTAATACATACTATTATTGAGCCCATGTGTCTGATAGTTCTAATCGGGTGTGAAACGCCCTACTTATCAAGCTCTCTTTCGGGCTGAAAACCACGGCTCATCAGACGGAGTCACTAAGACAAAGCCAATAATAGTACTACAAGATCTGACTGTACCTCGATCTCAGAACCGAGTTGAGAAGCCATACTAAAATTCTTTTATATTTAAATAAAGCTTAGATCCGTTCATGGATTATATAAAAAGAAGTTAATTATCCGGCATAGATATAATTATTTAGCCGGACATAGTCACGTCGAGCAGATCAGAAAATAAAAGTAATTAAAAGAAAACAAGAATAAAGAAAGTACCTTGTGGCCAAAATACCAGGGCCTATGGGAATACTTGATTTTATTATAATTCTGGTATTTCGGCAAACTTGCAGATTACAATGTTTTTACAAGAGAAAGAGAGAGAGATGGTTTTCTCCAAAACCTTCCCCTAAAGAAATGAACTACAATCTTATTTATAGAAAGAAAATAAAACAAAGAGCATCTTTGTACAGTAGTACTGGGTCCCATCTGTCCCCTAAACAGTGTATTTACTGTTGATAGATGCTTTCTTGATATCTTTACATCTTATCTTTATTTTTCAAATCTCGAAGGAAATCTTCTGCTTTAGATAACATCTCTTCTGACACGATTTTCTCCGATTCACAAGGCTGGGCCTCCTAAGTATCTTCACTTGTTTCACTGCGCATAGATGAGTCTGATTTTGCATAGTGCGTGATATTGAGGAGAAGATTTTTCTTAACTTCTTCTAAATAATTATTGATTATTTCGTTTTGATATTCGTCTAGGTTAGAAATTCTTCTAGCCATATGTTTAACTGATGTGTCAGCCACCATTCCTTTATTAAGAATTGAACTATAATTTTTAATTGTCTGGGAAATTAGGTCCAGAAGTTCCTGTCCGTATAGAGACTTTGTTTGGGGATTTTTCTTCATCAATTTATCCCAAAAATTATTATAATAAGTCCTATATAAACACGAAATTTTTTCTTCAGTAAAATCTACTTCCGGAGCCCATTTATGAATCCAGGGAATAGAAAATTCTATAAAGAAATATATCTGTTCAATTTGCTGCATATAACAAATATGTTCTTGGTGATATAAATTATTAAGGTCTGGAGAAACCTTAACCCATTCTTTGTATAACTTAAAAAATGGTTCAAGCAATATTTTTATTGTTGGGCCGTGGTATGACCACCAGTCCAAAAACCAATTTAGAATAGGATTAACAAATATCTTTGCACATACTTTGATAAACCAAGTATGCTCGTGTCTCTCATTATTATAGTAGAGAACCTTTTTAAAAGGCTAAATATAGTCCCAATATGTAAAATTTGTAGAGACTTTGTTGAGGCTAATCTGACTTTCTTTCATTAAGGAAATACCCCAATCTTCAATAGGAATGATCTGTTTGATAATCATTGTGGAGAAGTTATAAACATTCTCGCTAGTGTTATAACCTGAAAAGTGCTAAAATTCAACACATGTGCTTATCAGCAGAGTTTTGTAATAAGAACCCCCGAAAAATATAATCCATTAAGCAAGTACCGTTGGAATATCTTCCATGATTCGTCTTTTCTCTGAATTTCAGAGTTTTCCAAGAGAAATATCACTTCTCTTTTTTCTACCTTCTCGTATGTTTTGATATCATCAACGTCATCTTTGGCTATAGAGGCAAAGGTATCACTTTGCTTTTGGGATATATATGCTTGTATTTGAGCATATAGTGGGTTATTTTCCGGAATATCTTCCAGATGCACTGATAAAGTTGCCTCTTGAGCTCTTAAGTTCAGGTTAAATAAACTCATTCCTCCTTTCTGTATAATTGGAGAGTTGGATGAAGATCCGTATGACAATCTTGATGAACTCGGAGAATATCTTCCCCTTCCTCTTGGGTTATTTCCCTTTCCTCGACCCTTAGTCACCCAAGGAGGGTCCATTCTGCAAGCAAAACATTCAATTTGTATCATAATATTCATTTATATCATCAAAAATGAGAATTTCTTCCATAGATATTAATTCTGTTTGGAATAGCTCTATAAGCATTCCCTTTATAATTCTCCAACAAATTTCTTCTTTTAAATCTCTGTTGAGACGAAGAACCTTTAAAATTGTAATTAATCTTTTTTCTGTAAAAAACAAGGAAATAGGATTTGCCGATTGAGCATCAGTGTTAATAAGAAAATTTTGATTATATAAATCATCCTGGAATTTTAGAACACATTTGACGATGGTTAACATTTCATGAGCCACCGTAGCATATTTTTTCTGGGCATCATTCCATTTTCCTGAATGAAATTGAATCAAATATTTGGTTTTATCGTGAGGGTTGATCTGTTTTAAAATTCCTCCATAACCAATATTAGACGCATCGGTCTCAACTATTTTCTGCCAATCAGGGTTAGCAAGGGTTAAGCAAGGTAACGATTGAACGCGAAGTTTTATATTCTTTACCAAAGAAGTAAGACTATTAGTCCAAGGTGCTTTATTATCCCTTTTCAGCCTATCATATAATGGGGCTAAATATCTAGATAGATTTTTGTGAAAAGGGGAAATATAATTTAGACTTACTAAAAATCTCTGAAGTTGCGTTCGATCTGTTATAATATCCGGAAATTTCAAAGCAAAGTCAATAGATCGTTGAATAGGAGTAATTTTTCCCTGGCAAAAAAGATTTCCTAAAACTCAAACTTCTGTTTAAAACAAACTCAATTTTGTCTTAGATATTACCAAACCATTTTTTATGATAATTTTCTTGAAAATATCTAAATGTTTAAAATGCATTTCAAGAGTCTTCGAATAGACCAAAATGTCATCAATATAGACTATGATAAAATCCAAATATGGGTTGAAAATATCATTCATGATTTTCTGGAATTCAGAAGGAGCGTTTTTTCAGACCAAATTGCATAACATTTCATTCGTATTGCCCAAATGGGACGTTAAATGCAGTTCTATAAGAATGCTTTTTAAATATTTGGATCTGCCAATATCCTGATTTTAAATCAAATTTAGAAAATATATTGGCATCATATAATCTTGATAATAAATCCCTTTTGTTCGGAATAGGATATCTAATCCATTTTAAATATTTGTTTAATGGTTTATAATTTATAACCAATCTGGGAAAGCCTCGTTCCTTTTCAGCATCATTATTAACATAGAATACAGTGCAAGACCAAGGGGATTTAGAAGGTTTTATCAATCCTTTTTGTAACAAGTTATCAATCTCTTTTTTTGCAGAATTCAACTAATTCGGCATTCATCTGACAAGGACGAGATTTTGTAGGAATATTATCCTCAGAAAAACTATCTTCATATGGAAGAGTAACTATGTGCTTTTTTCGATTCCAAAAGGCACTAGGATGGTCAGCACAGATATCAACAGTCATTTTTTTGGAAATCAATTTAATTATTTCCTGTACTCTTGTTGATTTTAAAGTATCGAATATGTTTATACTGAATAATTCTAGTTTTAATGAATCAACATGCTTTTGTTTCATATTAATCAAAGCATTAATATCACGAGATATAGGATCAGTGATAAATGTATAACTAATCCCTTGATTTTTATAAGTAGAAGAAAATTCTTTAGCAGTTATGCTAGTGAAAGGGTAAATAGCATTTATAAAAGGTGTTCCAAGTATAATTGGAGGGTATAACTGATTTTTTACCAAGAAAAAGAAATGCGGAATGCAAACTTTATTTTGGCAAATACGCGTATTAGGCAATTTATACTTTATATCTAAAGCATGTCCTGAAGCAGGTTTAACCATATGAGTTGTTTTTTCAAAATATTTAGTTGATACTAAACCTTCTTGAATACAACTTACATCAGCTCCACTATCAATCATAGCTACATTTGTACTGGAGAATTGATTATCAATTAGAATAGTGAAATTAACGTACCATTTATGGGTAGTGACTACTTGCATCATTCCTAAAAACATATCTTTTTTAGGGTCAAAGTTAATATTTCTTGCAAGAGTATTAACTGCATGAGTATTATCATCATCAATATTTTTACCTTCGCTATTAGCAGCTTTAATCTGTGTAAGACAATGATCACAAATCACTTGATTTTGTTTTAAAGATTTAATTTCATTTTTGAAAATTTCAATTTCTCCCTTTAAATCATCAAAAGAAGCATCACGTATAACAACAGATTGTTTATGAAGTCTAGTATTTACTTCAGATAAAGAATATGGTGCAAAATATTCAAATTCAAAATCCTTTTTAAAGTTTTCAACAGGTTTTGAAGAACTAGCATTGTTGTTATTAATAGCTAATTGAATAATTTTATCACGCAAATCATTATCAGTAACTTCTTTCAGAAGTTCAATCACATTATCAGAGGTAATAGTATGAATGTTTAAATCTTCAAATTGCGATTGCAATTTATAAAAGAATTCATCATCTTCACAGGAGAAAATTTCTCCGTTGCACTTACAAGCATTAGCAACATCATTAGTAGTAGGTTTAGAAGACTCAAAAATATAAACATCATCTTTTTCTGATCCTGAATCTGAATTATAATCTGACTCCGAACCTAAAGTATATAAGTAACTAAAAATCTTGTCGTGAACTTCTTCATCAAGTTCTAAGGATTTTAGTTTTTCAAGCCTACAATTGGGTGCTATATGTCCAAATTTTCCACATTTATAGCACTTGATTTTAGAGAGTTCTCTTCTAGACCTATTTTTTGTAAATCTATTGGATTTACGATGAGCTCTACGCTCTTCCCGTTCTTCTCTAGACCTTCATCTAGATCATTTCTTCCTAGAAGTTTCATCAGGGGTAGAATGACTAGAATCTCTATGTTTGGTTTGTTTTCCTGAATCTGGTAGTCCAAACTAAGTACATAAATCTCCCATCTAAGATCTTTCTCTGAGCTTATCTATCTTAAGCTATCTAGAGAGTTTTAATTCATTGCATAAGTTTATACTTTCTTTTGTACAGGCTCCTATCAACTTACCATACGTAAAGGTACCGTAAGGGATAACTCCTTGCTGATTCCTAAGAGTTTTTCTAACTCGTTCAGCAAATAAAGGAGGCAGGCCATCTATAAACTTTGCTTTCTAATGTTCAAGACCATTTTCGGGTAGTTCCATCACCCGACTCAGATATGTGTCTTTATACCACCTAAATTCTCCTAAATGTCTACAACGTAGGCCATTTAACAAGGAACGAACAATTTCATATTGATTGGTGAATCTACCATTGAAATGTTCTAGACTGGTTAAGAACAGAGTATAAACAACGTCTTCTCTATTTTTTACTAAGGCGAATCCTAGGTTATCAACCCCTTCATTAGCAGCCTTAGCATTGATTACGGCGGCTTTCACGTCAATGCTTATATAATTATCCCACCAGCCTCTAAGTTGGCCAGTAAAACCTGCAATTATCATCTTGCAAATAGTTCTACCAGTGTTATTAACACTCTTACAAATAGTAGCATACATAAGCATTCTATGAACAAGTATAGTTAATTGCCTATCAGTTAAACCATCGAGATTCCATTCATAGATCTCACTTCAACTATAAGAAGTATTAGTTTGGTTCCAGTCACGTTCCTCTATCAAAATATCTTAAGGGGTCGGTCTGGGATAATAATAAGTTTGCACATTCGGTTTATTAGCATATTTGGTATTACCGTTATTTTTCTTGGGGTAACCACAAAGTTTATTAATTTCCAGATTAATTTGATTTTCAAAATCCAAGTTGTTTTCTATCTCATCTGCAAAATCTTTAGATAATTTAATAGGTTGAGCACCAAATATTGAAAACTTTTTATCAAGAAGTTTTTCAAGATCATAAAGGGGTTTAAAAGCAAAATCCTGAATTTCAGGAGGTCTCTGAATATGTGTAGGAAGAATATCAGGTTGTTTTGACGTAGAGGCATGTTCAGGAGATTTTAAATCACTTTTAATCTGAATAATCAAAGTCGTCAAATCATCTAACTTTTTATCAAGAGAACTAATATGTTCGCCCAAGACTTTAACATAAAGTCCTAAATAGTTGTTTTGAGAAACGAGATTATTAATCTCGTTAATGCTTACCGTGGCCACATCATTTTCAATAAACTTTTGAAAAGCAGTGAATGTAATACCTGTATTATTAGGTAATACAAACGGTGCCTGAGGAGGATAAATAGCTTTAATAATATTACATGATTCATCTTTATAAGATCGTTCAAGAACATTAATAAATAATGGCAAATAAGTGGTTATAAACTAGGGTACGAAAAACATAATATGATTATGTAAAGCACAAGTCTCGTAAAAATCCTGAGAAATATTATGCAAATCCTCCGCACTATATGTGTCAAAAAACCAAGTTTTAAACTGGCTCCATTTATCACTTGTAAATTCATTTTGAATATATTTTCTTGCCAGTGAACCTGGACTAAAATCAATTTGATGTCCATTCATCATTAAGTATCATTAATATTAAAATCCATTTCGGATGCAGAAGGAATATAATTATCATAAATATCAGAAACATGGGCTCAATAATAGTATGTAATAAGTTCTTGACAGGCCCTTTGCTTGGGTAAAATAAATCACCATGCAGCCTGAGAAACTATGTTAAAATTCTTGTATATTTCAATTCTTACGTAGTTGGACTACCTCTAAGGATATTGAATTGATAATGTCACAACTCAAACAACCATGACTACCACCCACATTAATACATCTATGAGCT
>JAJOOO010079771.1:0-65483 GCA_029582685.1 Solanum piurae
TGCTGTGTAACAAGGGATCCCAATCTATCTTCTGAGCTCAAGACACTGTTAAAATCTCCACATACAACCCAAGAAAGTTGTTGTTGCAATGTGATCTGCATAATATCCTGCCACAATATCTCTCTCCTCTGCAATTCATTCTTTGCATACACAATAGTAACATATAATCTAATCTGCACCCTCGAATCTTCCACTAGACAGTGGATATATTGTTCATGCACCTTGATGATTTGCACTTTCAGATGATCTTTCCATAAAATCCAGATTCTGCCATTATTGTCACCACCATTTTTTCTTCTTATTTGGGATGCTTTATGTTATTTGACCCTTGTTTCCAAACAGCCAAACATATCTACTCTATGTTTATTCAGAAAGAGTTTGATCTCCTTCTGTTTATGGCCTTGGTTAAGGCCTCTAATATTCCAAGTAGAGATGATCATGTGGGATGGAATGGCATGTAGTTGCCAGCACTCTTCCTACCATTTTGCATCTGATCCTCCAGTGTACTGTCATGACATTCCTCCACAGGTGTCTTCCCACTCCCTTGTCCAGGCTCAATTTCAGTAGCTTCATATGTGCTCTCCACCACATGTTGCTTCCCACTCCTTTGTCCAGGATCATTCTCTGTAGGTACTGCTTCTGTACAGATACTGTTCTCAACATGTTGCCTCCCATTCCTTCCAGGGCTAGGCTCATTTATAGGTTGTGTCACCATTGCATTTTCATTGATGGTGGCATCCTTTTTCTGATTCTGAACAGGTATCCATTTAGTAACCATCCTTCTTCTTTTACCTTCTGTTCTCTTGCCCTTCCCTTGGTTCAAGTTCATTCCTTCTAATTCAGTCTTGTCTCTTATTCCATCTGGGTCTTGTGTAAACCAGCATTCATCTTCCATATGTCCCAATTTAATACAATTATTACAAAATTTGGGTCTCCATTCATATTCAATAGGTTGGTTCCAAGGCCCAGAAGGGGTTTCAACAACAATAGTATCTGGTAGGACTTTCAAAATATCCACCTCAATCAGGATCCTCGCATATGATATTTTCTTAGCTTTAGCAGTAAATCCATCCGTAACCAATAGAATCCCAATAGCACTAGCAACCTTGCTCAATGTCGTAACAGACCAGTATCCAACAGGTAATCTCAGAAATTTTACCCAAATTGGAATCTGACTAAACATATCAGCATTGAGTTCAAAATCCACATCCCAGTTCCTCAAAATCATGGGTCTATTTCCATAGAAATAAGGTCCAGCCTGCATCACTTCCTCCTTTTCAGCTATATTACAAAATTTAAAAACATAATATCCATCATCATGATATAGTACATGGGGTTGTTCAACAAAACCTCATACCTTCTTTACATACTCTATCATTTGCAGTTCATACGGGTTATCTCCAATTATATAGCCAATTAAAGTTGCTTCCCATTCCTTAATTTGTACGCATATATCCTCCTCCTCAATTGTCACAGTAAGTACACCCTCTTTAAGCATAGGAGGAACAAATTTTAAGGTCTTACCATTGTTGCGGTTGCCTTTAGCAGAATCTCCTGCTGGAGTAGGTTGTTTAGACGTTTCAGCATTAGAAAATTGTAGTCGCCTCTTCGGAGTCTCTTTCCCATCTGCATTCTCCAAATAAATTTCATCTTCCATACTACTATCTTCATTCTCTACAATCGCACAAAATTTTGGGGGTAAGAAGCTCCCAAAAGTAAGCGGATTCAGCTGATGAGCTTCACCAGTAGCAGGGGTAACTATTTTTGGTGTTTGTGTATGGGTTGTTTGACTTTGCCATTGCAGAATGAAATCAATGCTATTGAGTGGGACCTCTCAGGTTCATGTCGGCTTCATGCTCTAAATATAACACAGTTCTGGTATTTCTATCCTAACCTTCTAAAGCAGCAGCTAAAGGAGAGTCTTGCCTCCACATGTTTTAGAAAATTACTTTTTACTGTCTTCTAAGTACCATTGAATATCTATTTACGTTCTAAATTTATGTATTAGTTGTGTTAATGCATATTAGCTTCACCGTTTCCTGTGCTAACACTTTGAATATCTATTGTTCTGTTTAAAATAAATTGGTCAATAATTCATAGTTTCAGTCCATATATGAAGCATGAAACAAGATGCCCTCTTGCATGATTTCAGAGAACATCGCAAAGTATCTATTTTTGTTCTTTCTTTTTCTTTGTTGATTCATTTAATCAAATCAAACCTCAGATGCTGACTATTATGTTTTTTAGGAGATATCTACCATCAAATGGAGTCCAACTGGTGCTGGTACAAGCAATACAAATCAACAGTTGTTGTTGGCAAGGTATTCTATCTTTTGGTACTAGTCATGTTAATAGTATTCTTTCTATCATTAATTTCTTTCACATGTGGTGGTAGCACTAGGTTCTCAGTTACATGTATATTAGACATCAGTGTCGTAGATTATGGTTGGATCATTGTTCATAGTTAAGCAATAAAGTTTCTATATTTTGCCAGACACCCCTTTCGTTCTCCATCATCCTCTCCATGGTTCAATGACACCCCCTTCCAAGGCCCCACAACTTTCTCCCCTTTATATAACTCACAGTTGTTCGCTCCCCCATCTCATCTTTCGCAGTACATTACTTCCTCACCTTACTGATTTGCCTTCTACTGGCCAAAACCTTTACTCTACCTATCAAAGTATAGGTAGATAGCAATAAATTACCAAAAGCTTTTTGTCCTGTATAGGATATAAACTCTAGTCTCCATGAGCTTCACTCCCCTCCCCTCACATTCACCAATAGCAATACCGTTAACTTATTCTCACTCCCCTCCCCTTACATCCCCACCCAAATAAAAGTAATAGGTATATAGGTTATCGATAGTTCAATTGAATACGAGTAAACAAACCACATCATATTTGACCCTCTATTTGAAAGTTAAAAAGTATAATTTTATTAAGAGTCCCTAGTTTTATTTCCTTTGTCCAAGTAGACATAATGAGTTCAGATATGTGACCTATGTTTGTTCAAGCTGTGAATAAGACTCCCTTGTTTAATATCCCATAGCTTCACAGTAGAGGCAAATGAAGCACTACACAAATAGACAATAAAACAAAACCAATAAGCTAAAAGAAATAAAAGGTTAGGTGTAATACATTAAATCAGCACACACCAACAATCCATTTACTGGATGGCTAAAGTTAAATTCTATCTCTTTGGATTATTTTACTCGCAGGGGGACTACGGGTGAGATTGAAATCATTCCATATACATTACAAAGTGAACAACAGAAGCATTGAAGACTAGTGGTGATACATTTAAACACAACAAAGACAATTAGCATAAACCTTTGCGTCTAAAATTACACTAAGTTCGTAAATGAAAAGTGTACGAACTCTTATGATCACTTGTTGAAGGTTGATAGTATTGTTTATGCTGGTGAGTCCTCAAAGAATGATAGTATCTCAACGAAAAAATAAGTATTGAACCATTCGATGGAATGAATGAATTATGGAAACCCTTGAACAAATTAGTATCAAAAGTTGACACCTTAGAAAATTCCAAAGTTCTAGGTCCAAAGTTCATCAGTAGTTTTCCACTAATTAATCTTGATGATTATGAAAATGAGGATGACGATGATAATGAAGAAGAAGATGATGAGAATGTTATTTCACAAAAAGTTAATGAATACAAAGTTAGCAAACAAAATGTTCTACAAAAAATTAGATGTTGTTCAAGCTATTGAAGCGCCATTAAATAGTATTAATAATAATACTAATAAAGGAAAAGGAAAAAGGGACGACGTCGAAGAAAAAAAAAGGAAAAAGGGACGACGTCGAAGAAAGAAAAAGGAACAAATAATCCTCCTCCTCCTCTTGTTGTCCATTGTGGGGATGGTGATAGTGTTGGTGGTGAAAGAAATATTAATGTGGCACAAGTTCAAGATACTACTGAGACAACATGAGGTACAAGCAGTGGTAGTACAAGAGCAGCAAATAAACTCTTTATTTCACTACTATTGTACTACTACTGCTTGTACCTTCTACTGACTCTGTAGAAATTTTAACTTGTTCCACATTACTATTTGTTCCTCCACCACCACCATCGATCACTATCACTACTGCAGACAATAAGAAGAGGTGGATGAGAAGGACTATTTGTTTCTTTTTTCTTTCTTCCATGTCGTCCCTTTTTCCCTTTTCCGTTATCAGTATTCTTATTATTAATACTACTTGATGGTGCTTCTATAACTTGAACAACATCTAATTTTTGAAGTAATTTTTGTTTGCTAACTTTGTGTTCCTTAAGTTTTGGCGAAGGCACATACGCATTGTCTTTTTCTTCATCATCATTGTCGAATCATTTTCATAATCATCAAGATTGATTAGTGGAGTATTATTGATGAACTTTGGAACTGGATCTTTGGAATTGTCTAAGGTGTCACCTTTTGTTACCAATTTGGTCAATGGTTCCCATAAGTCATTCATCCGATCGAATGGTTCGTTACTTTTGTTTTTCTTTGAGGATATAACAGCATAAGCAATACTCTTAACCTTCAAAAAGCGATAATAATAGTTAGTACACATTTCATTTACGAACTTAGTGTTATTTTAAACGTAAAGGTTTATGCTAATTGCCTTTTCCTTTATCAGTATTCTTATTATTAATACTACTTGATGGTGCTTCTATAGCTTGAACAACATCTAATTTTTGAAGTACTTTTTGTTTGCTAACTTTGTGTTCCTTAAGTTTTGGCGAAGGCACATGCGCATTGTCTTTTTCTTCATCATCATTGTCGTATCATTTTCATAATCATCAAGATTGATTAGTGGAGTATTATTGATGAACTTTGGAACTGGATCTTTGGAATTGTCAAAGGTGCCACCTTTTGTTACCAATTTGGTCAATGGTTCCCATAAGTCATTCATCTGATCGAATGGTTCAATACTTTTGTTTTTCTTTGAGGACTCAGCAGCATAAGCAATACTCTTAACCTTCAAAAAGTGATCATAATAGTTAGTACACTTTTCATTTACGAACTTAGTGTAATTTTAAACGTAAAGGTTTATGCTAATTGCCTTTGTTGTGTTTACATGTATCACTAGTAGTCTTCAATGCTTACGATGTTCACTTTATAATGTATATGGAATGATTTAAATCTCACCCATAATACCCCTGCGAGTAGAATAATCCAGAGAGATACAATTTCACTCTAGCTGTCCAGCAAATGGATTTTTGGTGTGTGTTGATTTAATGTATTACACCTAACCTTTTATTTCTTTTAGCTTATTGGTTTTGTTTTATTGTCTATTGTGTAGTGCTTCATTTGACTCTACTGTGAAGTTATAGGCTGCTGAACAAGGGCGTCTCCTTCACATGTTGAACAGACACTTGTAACGGATGTGAACTCATTATGTCTACTTGGACACAAGAGATAAAAATAGGGACTCTTAATAAAATTATAATTTTTAATTGTCAATTACAGGCTCAAGTATTATGTGTAGTTTGTGTACTTGTATTCAATTGAACTATCGATAACCTATATACCTATTCCTTTTATTTGGGTGGGGATGTCAGGGGAGGGGAGTGAGAATAAGTTAATTTTATTGTTCTTTTCAAATGTTTTTATTTTTTACTGAGTAGGTTCTCTTCCATTTTGAATACAAGGAAGTTGTTTACTCTGTTGCATTTAGTCCAAACGGTGAATACATGGAAAGTGGTTTATTGGATAAATGCATGAATATATGGTTAGTGAAGGAGGGTAAAATTGTAAAAACTTACAATGGCGATGACAGTATTTTTGAAGTGTGTTGGAACAAGGAAGGCAACAAGGTTGCAACTTGTTTTGCAAGCAAAAAGATTTGCATGCTTGATACTTGATTGTAGAGGTTGAAGAATAACTTTAAATGGTCTTGGGAACATAGAGGTAGAAATTTCACAATTCGAGAAACTCTACCTTGTAGAAATGCAGATTGTAGATAAGTTTTTTTTTATTTGTCACCAGTGTTCGATTTACCCACATTGTCTATTCCTTTCTTGAAATGGAGGCCAAAAACCTAAGGGATCGTTTCGTTTGCAAACAAGTTATACTGGAATATTATGTGGGAATTATAATATAAGGATTTAAAGTATCTTACTTGAGTTTCTTTTTGTTTTTAATATTAGGTGCATGCATATCTTTTCATCATTTTTGTCCTAAAACATCTACATGCATGTAAATAATTTCCTTTTGAAAACTACAAAGTTTGTACCTTCAAGTTGATATTCTACCTTAGGTTTATCTTAAATTACCAATATCAATTTTTCATTATTATGTTGGGATTATAATATTTGGATTTATTCACGTATTTGTACATGTGGTGTAAGTATTTGTTTGGTATCATGCTTTCCTTCATTGCTTTTAGGGGTGTTCAAAACCGAATAGTAACGGATAAGCCAACCGCAAAATTGTCTTATGGCTTATTTGTATTGGGAAATGGATTTAAATTTTATAATTAACGGCTTATCGATGTGGTGACGGGTGATTCAATTTCCTTATTGGGTAAATCGTTACCCCGTTATGAATTACCATACTTACATTTTTATTCTAGGTATATTAGCCTCATTTGATATTTTACCATAATATATAACAATAATTATATATTTTTCTTTTCTTAGTCCTAAATCTTAAAGGCTAAAGCGATAAAGCCATGGAAACCTATTTACTTTTCTATTGCTATCTATTTTTCTTTAAAGAATAGAGTAACACACTGTATCCAAAAACAGACTAGATTTCAGATTTTCAGAAGTTGCAGGTGCAACCTACGGTCTCCACCCACAGACCGTGGTGTGACCCACAGACCATGTTGTTGGTCCGTGGTTCACAAGTGCAATTCTCCCAGAACTCAGCTCAGAAATATCAGATAAGGGTCGATGCACGACTGAACCTATGGTCCGTAGGCCAGGCCACGGTCCATGGATCAGACCCACCCCCCTTACCCAGCCTCTGACATGAACGATGACGGACCAGCATGGACCATCGTTCAATCCACGGTCTGTAGGTCTGACCGTTGGTGAAGGTCAGCAACCAGCTAGGGGGAAATTGATGATTGGGTCAACTTCAAATGATCATCACTCTTAGTACAAAAGTAATTATGTATCCCATGACCTTTGATATGATAGATAATTGAATCCTCTTTCCAACTTCACCGAGTTTGCTAAATTCCGATCTCTGAGTAAAACGTTATGCTCATTTTAGTGAAGCCCTGTCAGGCAGACTTGACCTACGACCCCAACCTACAGACCGTAGGTCCCGTCCGTCGGTCACTCTGATAGTAGTTAAGTCGGGGGTCTTTTGGTCTTTTCCTATTTCGTTGGACCCCTAAACTACGTCGTTTAGACCCTAAATTATGAGTCTTTAGTCAGTTTAAGCCTAGAAACATAACTTGAACTTACCCTAGTCACTTCATTCATCAAAACATAGAAAGATAGAGCATAAGAGGAGAAAAGAGGCCAAGAACCCTAGTTCAAGAACACAACAAGGTTCCATCAGTTCCAGCCCCGAAATCGAAAGATTTCTCCGTGGAATTCATCACCAGGTATGTGGCATTTCACTAGTTTGTTCCTTTCGCCTATTGATTCCCTATTATTAACTAGACCTAGGGTTTCTAGAATTTCAACAATTCATCATGAATTAGTTATTTAATTGTTCCAATTCAGATTATCACGTTATTACTCAGTTTATTGGATGAATTTCAGAACCCTAGCTATGTATTTATTTAGTTCTTGAATTACACATGCTAGGTCAGATATTTTAGTTATTCAGTTATACATGCCTCAGATTAATTGTTGCATTCTCAGTTTGCATGTTCAGTTTTGAGCTATCCAGTATTACATTATTTCTGTCATAATGTGTTAACCGCTTAATCTATTGGGAGTAGCATAATACCTAGTTGGACTAGGGTTAGTCACCTATTTAGTCCAAAAACTAAGTCACATAGGTTGTAAGTCCCCTCCGTGAGCATCATTTTAGTGATCACGCCAGCATGCATCTACACCTTTGGCCGGGTGTATTGGATCCTCTCGATGCGGCGTATCCATCGGACTCCACATTTAGCTCATGTGGTTTTATTATCAGTTATTGGTACCTCCCACAGTTCAATCAGAATCTATTGCATTGACCAGATTTCAATACAATCAATATTTAGTCTCAGCATGTTATAAATTTGGTCATTGCATTCAGTTAACTCAGTATTCAGTATCTATATTAGTTTCAGATTATTCTCTTGTTTTATTGCTTGTTCAGTTATATGTTTATTTCAGCTTTACTCTATCATGCATGCTCAATACCTTTCAAGTATTGACGCATACTATGCGCTACATCTTCGCGTGATGTAGGTTCAGGTTTTCAGCATCCAGATCACACTTAGATCGGTCCTCGATCTCTAGTTCAACAGCGTCATTGGTGAGTTCTCATTCTTCGAGGGTATAGTCATGTTATCTTTCATTTTTCAGTTTCTTAGTTTCAGTTTTACTAGACTTAGTTAGGGCCTGTCCCAGCACTTCTAGTCAGTAGAACTATTTTTAGACATAGTTAGTTTGAGCTTAGTATTTGAGTTTGATATCTCTTTTGTATTAAGACTCACAGATTTTTATATTCAGATTTAGTATGTGGGTATTCCCCATCATTTTAGTTTATTTAATGTTTTAAGCTTCTGCATTCAGTTTATTATTCTTAGTATTCTCATGTTATGCCAGCAGGGTTAGCTTTGGGTCACTCGTGATACTAGGTCTCGTGTTCGCGTCTAGGGGCTACCCTCGGGGAGTGAAAAACTTGGTATCAGAGCACTAGGTTTAAGAATCCTAAGATGTCTGAAGAGCCGCACTAAGTAGAGTCCTTTTCATGGGTATGAAGTGCACCACATGTAATGAGAGGGAGGCTACAAAGTGTTCTAGGAAAAATCCTCATTTTCCTTGTTACTCTGATTGTGCGTAAGGTATGATCTAATTTCCGTTCTAAATCGACGTTCTACATTTCAGTGATCATGCCTCCTCATAGAGCTAAAGCTAGGAATGTGAATGCTAGGAATGCAAACGCAACTCCTCCAGTTCCAGATCATGAAGTCTCAAATGCTAAATTTAGGAATGCCATTCAGAAGTTGGCTCAGAGTGTCGCTAACCAGAACAATCAGCAGGTTGAAGCTTCTGTGAATGCAAATGGTGGACCAGCAGCAACAAGGGTCCGTGACTTTGTTAGGATAATTCGCCTGAGTTCTTAGGATCGCAGACTGGTGAGGATCCTAGAATTTCTTGGATAAGATCAAGAAAATCCTCGAGGTGATGCAGGTCACTAGGAATGATCGGGTTGAGTTGGCATCTTACCAGCTGAAAGATGTGGCTCATATCTGGTACACTCAGTGGAAAGAGAACAGGGGTACAAATGCCGCTCCTATCACTTGGGATTGCTTCAGTGAAACCTTTCTGGACAGGTTCTTCCCAAGAGAGTCAAGGGAGGTGAAATCTCAGGAATTCATAAACATGAGACAACGTAATATGACAGTCCACAAGCATGGGCCCAAGTTTACCCAACTCTCCAGGTATGCTCCTTATATGGTTGTTGATTCCAGAGCTCATATGAATATGTTTCTGTATGGAGTATTGGATTTGGTGAAAATAAAATGTAGGAACGCTATGTTACTCGAGAACATGAGCATCTCTAGGCTTATGACCCACGCTCAACAGGTTGAGGGTGATAAGCTTAGGGAAGATGCTAAGGAGAACAAGAAGGCTAGGACTGGGAACTATGAATATTCTCAGCAACAGTCGGGTGGTGGGAATCTCTCGCAGGGTCAGCAGAAGTTTTAAGCCCCAGCCCCTTCATCAGCTAGTGTTCTATCCTCCAAGAACAGGTATGATCAGAAAGGTAGGGCATCAGGCTCTAAGTCTCAAGGAACTGCTTCAGGCACTAAGACCTACCCAAACTGCTCCAAGTGTGGTAAGAACCATCCGGGCGAGTATCTTGCAGGAATGGAAGAATGCTTTGGGTGTGGTCAGTCTAGCCATAGGTTAAGGGATTGTCATTCTAGACAGGGTCAAGGAGGAAATTCTAGTAGAACTCAGTCTACAACTTCAGTAGCAATAGCAGGTCACCCAACTCAGCAGGGTAACTCATCTGGTACAGGTGGCAGACAGCTCCAAAATAGGCTCTATGCTCTTCAGGCTTGCCAGGATCAGGAAGATTCTCTTGATGTAGTCACTGGTACGTTACGAGTTTTTAATCTCGATGTTTATGCTTTGTTAGATCCAGGGGATACTCTTTCCTTTGTAACTCCATATATAGCAGCTAAGTTTGATGTTAGTCCAGAAACTCTCTCAAAACCCTTCTCAGTCTCTACTTCAGTCGGTGACCAGTTATAGCTAGATGGGTATATAGAAATTGCCCTATCACAGATTCTCAGAAAGTCACCTCAAAAGATCTTGTAGAGTTAGAAATGGTAGACTTCGATGTCATTCTAGGCATGGATTGGTTACATTCCTCTTATGCCTCAGTGGATTGTAGAACTAGGATTGGTCGTTTTCAGTTTCCAGACGAACCAATCCTAGAATGGAAGGGTAGTAGCTTAGCGCCTATGGGTCGATTCATCTCTTACCTTAAAGCAGGAAAGATGATTTCTAAGGGGTATCTCTATCATCTAGTTTGGGTTAAGGATTCTAGCTCTGAAACTCCAACTCTTGAGTTAGTTCCTATAGTCAGTGAGTTTCCAAAAGTATTTCCAGAAGATCTTCCTGGAGTTTCTCCAGAAAGGGAAATTGACTTTGGAATAGATCTCCTTTCCAATACCCAGCCTAGTTCTATTCCTCCTTAGAGAATGGCTCCAGCAGAGATTAAGAAATTGAAAGAACAATTGAAAGACCTTCTAGATAATGGCTTCATCAGACCTAGTATTTCGCCATGGCATGCACCAGTGTTGTTCGTGAAGAAGAAAGATGGTTCACTCAGAATGTGTATTGACTATAGGAAGTTGAGCAAGGTCACCATCAAGAACAAGTACCCTATCCCCAGGATTGATGATTTGTTTGACCAACTTTAGGGTGCTAGTCATTTTTCAAAGATAGACCTCAGATCCGGTTATCATCAGCTCAAAGTCAGAGATAGTGACATTCCGAAGACAGCCTTCAGGACTCGGTATGGTCATTATGAATTTGTAGTTATGTATTTTGGACTAACAAATGCTCCTGCAACTTTCATGGATTTGATGAACAAAGTGTTCAAGCAGTACTTGTACTTGTTCGTTATCGTCTTTATTGATGATATCCCCATTTACTATAGGAATGAGGAAGAACATGCGAGTCTTTTTAGGCTTGTCCTGCAAACTCTTAAAGATTGCCAGTTATTCGCTAAATTTAGCAAGTGCGAGTTTTGGTTGCAATCACTTGCTTTCCTTGGGCATAGAGTATCCAGCGAAGAAATCTGAGTGGATTCACAAAAAATAGAGGCAGTGAAATAATGGCCCAGACCTACCTCCCCAACAGATATCAGAAGTTTCTTGGGCCTAGTGGGTTATTACAGAAGATTTGTGGAAGGATTTTCAACCATAGCCTCTCCATTAACTAAGTTAACTTAGAAAAGGTAAAGTTTCAGTTGTTAGATGATTGTGAGAAAAGCTTCGCAGAACTGAAAATCAGGTTAACTACAGCTCTTGTTTTGACTCTACTAGAGGGTTCAAACGGTTATGTTATATATTGCGATGCATCAAGAGTTGACCTAGGTTGTGTGTTGATGCAGTGAGATAAGGTTATAGCTTATGCTTCTAGATAGCTTAAGGTGCATGAGAAGAACTATCCTACTCATGACCTCGAGCTTGCAGCAGTGGTGTTTGCACTCAAGATTTAGAGATACTACTTGTATGGTGTGCACGTAGATGTGTTCACTGACCATAAGAGCCTTCAATATGTGTTCACCCAGAAAGAGTTGAATCTTCACCAGAGGAGATGGCTTAAGTTTCTCAAGGACTATGACATGAGTGTGCATTACCATCCTGGTAAGGCCAATGTAGTAGCAGATGCTCTTAGCAGACTATCTATGGGTAGTGTAGCACATGTGGAGGAAGAAAGGAAAGAACTAGCAAAGGTTGTTCACAGGCTTACTCGCTTGGGAGTTCGCCTAATGAGCATATCAGATAATGGTGTCACAGTTCAGAATGGGTCAAAATCTTCTTTGGTAGTGGAGGTTAAGGAAAAGCAAGAAAATGATTCGATATTTCTTGAACTTAAGGGTACAATCCACAATCAGAGAGTGGAGGTTTTCTCCCAAGGGGTAGATGGTGTACTTCGCTATCAGGGTAGATTGTGTGTTCCTGATGTGGGTGAATTGAGACAGCACATTCTTGCAGAAGCCCATAACTCCAGATATTCTATTCATTCAGGTGCCACTAAAATGTACCGCGATTTGAAAGGAAATCTTTTGGTGGAATGGCATGAAGAGGGATATAGCATATTTTGTGAGTAAGTGCCCTAATTGCCAGCAAGTGAAGGTAGAACATCAGAAACTAGGAGGTATGACCCAAGATATAGACATTCCTACTTGGAAGTGGAAAGTGATCAACATGGATTTAATTACAGGTTTACCTCGTACTCGCAGACAACATGACTCTATTTGGGTGATAGTTGATAGAGTTACTAAGTCTTTTCACTTTTTAGCGGTCAAGACTACAGATTGGCGGTCTAAACTATGTCTTGCATTATACAAATATCCTACATTATTGAAAGGATATAGTGATGTAAAGTGGATCACCGAGATCAAATGAAGTAAAATTCACGAGTGGATATGTATTTACTCTTGGTGGAGGAGTAGTCTCTTGGAAATATTCCAAAAAGACATGTATTGTTAGCTCTACAATGATCTCTAAGCTAGGTGCTCTAGATAAGGCCGGTGAACAAGTTGAAAGACTTCAAAATTTCTTGATAGATATTCTTTTTGGCCCAAACCTTTGGCATCAGTATGCATACACTTTGATAGTCAAGATGCAATAGGTAGGGCATGGAGCATGATTTATAATGGAAAGTCTCGTCATATAAGACATAGATATGATACCGTTTGAAAACTACTCTCTAGTGGAATTATCACAATTGACTATGTAAAGTCAAAAGGAATATGTGTCGGATCCACTTACAAAAAGGCCTAACTAGAGATAAAGTTCAAAGATCATCTAAGGGAATGGGTTTACAGCTTAGGACAAGTCATCATAGCCGTAACTCTATGTAGCAGATTGGAGATTCCAAGAGCTAGATTCAAGGAGAAAATAAAGTTGTGACTAACGGTTCGGCATTGTCAACCAACTCAATCCATTTCCATGATGAAGACAATGCTCAGGAACAAGGATACAACATTAAGGCTTGTTAATGAGTTAATAAAGGTTAAAGTTTTTAATGATTTGCTAGGTTTGACAGATTTGACCAAATAGTGTATCTACGCGATAACACGTTTAGAAATCACCATGTGAGTGTGAAGTGTAAGCCTCTTCAAAGAGGATGATTGTCAAAATCCTATCTCTATATACACTCATGAAACCAGGAGGTGTTCATGGATGAAACAAACACAATCGTAAGAACCATCAACAATAAAGGGTTAATTGTGTGACATATGGTTGTCTAGGTATACATCAAAGCTCGACGGTTCAAAGATATCACATCTACCAATTGACCGAGTATATCCGACATATGTTCACTACAGAAAGTCCAAGAGGAAACCTACTTATCCAAATTTAATTAATTCTTTCTTGTAAAGTACACATACTTGTCCGTTTCTTTGTCTTGGAGTCATTCCCCATTCATGCGGGGGATTGTTGGGTTTTAAAAGGTGTAAATGGAAAATGAAGAGTTGCGACTTTTATGAAAAGTTGCAATTTTTATGAAGAGTTGAGACTTTTATGAAATGTTGCAACTTTTATGAAAAGTTGTGAATTTTATGAAAAGTTGTGACTTTTAAGAAATGTTGTGACCTTTCCGAAAGATTGTGACTTTTCCAAAGGTTTGTGACCTTTTTCGGTAAGGCACAATAAGAACCTTTTCACACTACCCTTTGTTTTCTATAAATTGAGGGATTTCCTCTTATTTTAGTTGAACGAATTTTTCTGGACTTCTTCTACTACTACTAAATCTAGTATTCTAAGTGTACTTTACTGCCGTTGAGTGGTTCGTTGATACCGTGGTTTTAGGTACCGATACACCGGTGAATAAGATCTTTCTATCCTGGAGGATATATTCCAGTAACCTCAGGTACTTGAGGGGAATAATTTCCTTCAGGCGACACTGTGCATTCAGTGAACTCGATTTTCTTTCTTTGGAAAATATATTTTTATATTGTTTCTAATCTTTTTCTGATTCTATTTTTCTCTACTAGTTTTAATTTTCTAGTTTGAAAATACTCTTTAAACTTTGTTGTTTCTTACCAAGTTCTTCAAAATTTTTGTTCTAAGTATCTTAGGAATACAAGATGAACAACTCTAAGATCAACAACATTTTATAAGTAAAATTAGAAATCCACAACTACATTTACTGGCCAAAAAGTGACCAGCCCACTAAAAACAAAGATTATGGGAATTGAAAAGGGCAAGTCTACTGAGAAAGCTCCAAACAACCCTCTTTTCTGCAAATTTGGAAAGTCTCCATCAAATGCCATCTGAGACCAGACCAAAAAAATGGTGAGTTTGGTTCCCTCTAAACCTTGATTGATCTTCCTATCTTCCTCCTCCAACTTTCCGTCTTCCTTGACGTTCAAAGGTTGGTGCCATTGGTGCCATTGCTGCCATGAGCTCAGATATTCGAAAATATTTTTCCTTAACGTCTTGCTGCGGAACCTTCCTTTGTAAGTTCTAAATCGACTTCTGCTCATCTCTTCTTGTACTGATAAAAATTGTATCCCTTTTTTGCATTGTAAATAATAATAATAATAATAATAATAACAATAATAACAATAATAACAATAATAATAATAATAATAATAATAATAATAATAATAATAACAATAACAATAACAATAACAATAATAATAATAAATGATCATGTTATAATTTTATGGTTTTTCTTAGATGATCTATTTATATATTTCAATGTTGCGAGAAATTTTAGATGAAGACAAAACGATGGAGCAACTAATAATTTTTTTTGTTACTTTATTGATTAACACATATTTTTATAGCAGATTTTATCAATATATTGCATATGTAAGGTGTTTTCTTTCTTTGATTAATTAAATAATTATTTTTAAAAAAGAGTACTACAAACTTTGTGAATGATTAATGTGAATTGTTTTAAGATGACTTATTTATCGAGATCAATACGACTAGTTATCGACTTAACCTACAAAACGGAACAATCAAATTGCCTAAAAAATTTAATGCATATATATAATATGGTAGACATTCATGAAAACTCATCTGTCTGTTATGCATGTGAAACATCTTCTTGAGCTTGTACTATTTTTCTAACTGAAACACATCCGTTCGTGAGCTAGTTTTAATTATTTCAGTAATAAATATAAATAAAAAGAAACAAAGGGAAACAGACGGAAAATCTTAAAGGGTTTCAACTCTCAACTTCATCTATAGAATTGCAACTACATGAATTTACTAAAAGCAAAAATTGAACGATTATATTTTTCTCTCTTGAGTTAGCTAGTTGAGTATGACTAGTTATAATTTTATAATGTTAACTCTTGTTTATTGTTACACAAGTTATTTACCAAAAAAGGAATAACACTACAATAAAAGAGACATGTAGTGGCAATAGTTTTTTTTAGATAATGCCGCAAAAATATTTTATGGAAGTTGAGTAAATGTCATTGCATTTAGAGTCACTAAAAATATTAACGATATTTATACAGAGTGTTGTACTAAATACTCATATTTATTATTGGCCCTAAATATCATATAACAACGATTATATTATTTTCTCTAAATCTTTTATTTGTTGTAGTGTAAAGAGATTGATTCTTGACAAATCTTACATAATTAAGAAGATAGTTATGACAAATATAATATTTTTCCATTCTAATCTTAGCATATATACAACTTTGCTAGGAAAGACATAAAAGAAAGTGAAAATTTAGAGGATAAAAAAATTCTAAGTTTAAACAAATTAAAGGATGGGAACTTTAAATTTTTATTAAAGCTCTAATACAAATGAAAGGGAGAATAAGACCCTTTTGGATACAAGAAGAACCACACCAAAGCCACAAAATACACACATAAATATGAGTAGGAATGAACACAAAATACTTGATAGATTCTTGGAGCTATTTTAATTTTTCTATTGCAGAATAAAAGATAACTCATACCTACAAAGAGTATATACTAAATAAAATAAAATAAAATTTGAAACAGATTGAATCATGAGAATATCAAAACCTCCATGTAGACACGTGATTTTTAACCCTTTTCGAGTTTTAATCTATTTTTTAGTTTTAAATATCTATTTTTATATCTTAACTTTCTTTTAACTTTTATTTCATTTTAAGTGGATTTTACTTGAGAAAATTGAAAACCACAAAATTGTCATGTTTTTTTTTTATATTATACTTCATTTTTTATTTGCAAACAAAATGAAAGAGCACAAAAAAATATGTTCTTTGAATTTTCTCGTATTTAATATTGTGGTAATATTATAATGTGGGTTATTTTCAAATAAAATAAAAAAGATTGAACCCAATAGAAAGTTATCACATAGTAAATTCTATTCTAATTTTTATCAAAACCATATTCCATTGCAAATAGGAATATTCCCCTTTTTCCCTTCTAATATATTTAGTCCTATCCAAAATTCATAAGGATATTTTAGGAAGATTAGAATAAAAATAAGACCACACTTTACCCTAAACCTAGTCTATAAAATAAAAATAAAAATGACTCAAGGACCTAGAAAAAGAGCAGCCGCAAAGGACCTAGAGAAAGAGCATCCGCAACAGCTGGAAAAAGGAAAAATATAGTGGCTGAAAAAGGGAGTTGCAACCTTTTATTCTCAATGAAATCATTCTTATCCTTTCATAATCTTTCACCATCTAAAAGAATTAATCATCTAACCATTCCATTTCTAGTTTTAGCAATCATATTACCTTTAAATAAACCCAAAATATCAGCCACCGATCTCCACCAAAATAACTATTATCTCTGCACCATTGCATCACCGTCATCCTATGTTAAGTACCATTAAAATATCGCTTCATCTTGCGTCATAAAGGGAGTCGAGGTTTCTTATTCGATGTTTCTGTCGGGGTATATTTTGCAAATAGAATTCGTTCAAACTTTTTAATTCAAAGATTTTCTGTATAAGGTACATTTCTCAATCTGTATATTGTTTTTTACTCTTACAGTTCGTTGAACTATTTTTAGTATCTTGAATAAGTGTTTATTTGCTCATGAAAAAATGAAATTGGTTGAAATTTTATTTTAAAATTCACTACACATCAATTAAAATTGATAGACATTGTTATCTTGTTTTGCATAGATTCTTATCAGATATGAAGGTGGATGTTAGGATAAAATATTTAATCACTACAAGCTCCTAGTAAATAGAATTTGGGTCTAAGCATTCCTTTAGGGTCCCATTAATATGTTAATGAATGAAAAGGGACTAATTGATTATCTCAGAATAGTAAAGTAAATGCTCCAAGCGTTAAGCCCTAATGAGGACACAAATACTCTTAATTGAGATAGCAATTTTGCGTCTTTATAAAGACAATTAATAAAATGTAGTTGGCAAATTGACAGAGTAGTAAGTATTAATATATGACTTTAGACGTGTACAAAAAGTTGAAAGTTTGGATGAAGAATTAATTTCATATAAAATAAATTTATAAATCGAAATAATGAAATATTTAAAAAGTAAACCATATAATTCTTACCATAAATTTTAAGATTCCTTAATTGGTAAAATATATTTCCCTCTTACTATATAATTTACAATTCCTTAACTATTAGTTTTGCTGTTACCTCTTACCATATATTTTATGATTCAATTTCTAGTATTAGTAGGAAAATATTTATCCTACAATGAACATTTATCTTGAATTGGTAAAATAGATTATCCAAGTGTTAAGTCCTAATGAGGGCACTAATAATATATCATCTTAATTGAGATCGTAAATTTGTGTCTTAGATAAAGATAATTAATAAAATTGTTTTGGCGTATATGGGTCCACCACAAGTCAAAACACCATGTCCCTTGACACTAAGTGTTTGTAACACCTTGCTATTTCAAAGAGCTAAAAATAGAAATAATCAAATTTGGAATTAGCAAATCTGAAAATTTTGGTAAGTTATGCTAAATATGAGTTTTGGGTCAACTTCAAACGATCATAACTTTCAGTATAGGATGCGTTAGGCGGCCTTTAAGATATCAAACGAAAGGTCTTGAAATCCTCTTTTTAACGTAATCGAGTTTGCTAATTTTTGAGCTCGTATGAGGGAGATATGCCCATTTGAAGTCGGGCTGTCCAATTAAGGAAAGTTACCCAAAAATAAGAGGAGTATTTTGGTCTTTTCCTTACCCTATCAAATTTAATTCATTTTTAGTAAATAATTAGGGGTTTAAACTGATTTGGTTCAGTGTACACAATCATAATTCACGCTAGGTTTTTAGAAAAGAGTTCAAGAAGAGAAGAGAGGAGAAAAGCCAAGGTTTTGTCAAGTTTCTGAGAATTCGGTTGTGGATTTTGCCAATGGTTTAATCGCTAAGAAGTATATGAGTTCTCATAGCGTTGTGTCCATTCACCCATGCGCCAATCATGTTATTTTCAGCGAAATTATGTGTTTAAAGTTGAAAGATTATAGTTCTTGATTAGTGTTCTTGAAGTTTGCTTCCGTTCTTGAATTAGGATGGGTTTGATGAGTTCTTGAGATAATTGTATGGTGTTTTAAGGTTGTTTTTGAGTAGATTCTTGTATACTAATGTTGGGTACTCGAATCTAAGTGATTGGGAAAGAAACCATTTGATTGTAGATGAATTAAGGTTGAAAAACGAGTAAGAAAAAATCATCAAGTTTTATGGGAAAAATGGTGGGGCGCCGCGCCACTCAGTGGGCCCAAGTTAAGTTCTGTAGTTTTGGCTGTGGGGGGCCGCTCCACTCAGTACGCCACCCCCTCCCTTCTGTAGTTCAGGGTCTGGCATCCCTGCGCGACTAAGTACTCCAGGGTCGCCAGGTCCTCTAGCCTTAACCACTTATTTCAGTTTGAGTTCCCTCGAATCGTACCTACGTTCCTAGTTGATTTCTACACTTTAAGGTACGTCTAAACATCATGAGATCATCCATAACATGATATCATAACCCTTGAATCCATAATTCAAATTCAAGTTAAAGCTAAGAGTCAAGTCTTGAGAGTTTCTCGGAGACTTTTCAAAAGTGTATTACAATTGTTTTAAACTTGTTTTAAGATTTAAGCATTGAGTTTGAGGAAGAGTAGAGCCGAGTTCATTCTCTTTAAAAATGATATATGGGAACTAAGTATTCCCAAAAGTAAATGTTTTCACATTTAAGATGAGAGGAAACACCGATTTTCAAAAGAGTTTTCATGAGCAGTTCTGAGTACCATCTCTTTTAAGAAAAAGACTTTTTGAGTAATAATCTCAAACCACAGAAAGAGTTATATATTTGAACATCTGAGCTAGTTACATTTTGGGAGTAGTATTGAGCACCGATATGGGGACGAGTTCAGATAACTCAAGTCTCCATAAACCATGTAGCCAACGTGGGTAAAGAGGATCATACTTTTTAAATGATTCCTTATTGCTTTTAAGCATAACTTAGTGGATCCACTTAGTTGACGAGTTCTATATCCCGATAAAGTATAAGACAGTTCTGACAGCATGAGCGAGACGTTGTATCATCACATAACTCATAGTGATGGTTGTCGATTAGAGAATCTCCCACAGAGTTAATTGTATTTTCATATACCAAATTAAGTTATTATTGTTTCTTTCAATACACTGAGTTGTTATATGTATGTTTTAAAGTTTTTCTTTATATTGTATCTTTAATTTCTGCTTTATATTGAGATGAGGTAAGTGTTTCTTTCAGTTCCTGTTCAAGCTTATGTCTTGTTTAGATTTCCTCTCACATGCTCATACATTCCATATACTGATGCCATTTGGCCTGCATCTTTTTTTATGCAGATACAAGTAACTAGGATCAACATCCAGTGCTTCGTTGATCCAGTTGAGCTTCAGAGTAGTTGGTGAGCCTCCTTTCTTCCGGAGGATCCTTTTTTCATGTTTTGTTATTTCAGTTTGTTAGGATGATCGGGGGTCTTGTCCCGATATCCCTCATAGTATTAGAGGTTTCATATATAGTTAGACAATATTAGTTCACGAGTTTTTCATTTCTGCTTCAAATGTTTAAAGACTTGAGTGCCTCTTTGGCCAGTTGAATGTTCCTTTAAAACATTACGAGTTTTATTACATGAGTTTATCCTTTTAAGTTTATCTTGTTCATGAGTAAGTCTTCCGCTAAAAGTTAAGCCAGACCAAGGGTTCACTTGGGGCCAACAATGGTTCACAAGTGGCGGCCATGTTCAGGGTGTAGGCTCTGGGCGTGACAATATTTACGTGAAAACCTCCTTTTTTGAAAAAGGAAAAACAACGCCCTACCTTAAAAGATTTCTCAATGCTCCACTAACTTTAACCAACTCGTAATTACATATCCGAGTAATTACAAAGGATTAAACTATTAATCCTACCAACCTTGTAACACATCAATTACAAGACTAGTGCAGTAACTCTACCACCCACAGATCAACTCGCTCTAGTTGACTTTCTTATGTAACTCTACTCAAGACAACCCCAAATAAATGATAAAAGGAAACTTGACCAAACTATAGATGATTCAACTTACTAACCCTAGTTAATCCAATTCAAACTAAATACTTAGACAAGAAAATGATTTACTATCCTTGATAAAAATTAGGAGTAAATTTGCAATAAAAGAACAGAAGACATAAAATTTAGAATACAACTAAGATGTGGCAACACTCGATCAAGTTCCTTGTTGAGTATTAACAATGTTCTTCTTTGGAATGACTTTTGATTTTTTATATAAATTTGTTTGCAAAAATTAGGTTTTGATATTGTCACTAATTGTTCCTTTTATAAGAGATAAAAATCTAGGACGTGTGCTCTTACTCTAGGTTGGTTTGTATGTGTAGTGCCTCTGCTATAGTGTCCACCCAAGCTTGCAGAAAGTACGATTTTATAGTTGTACATAGTTCAATAATTTTATGTCAAAACCTTCGCAAAGCAACTTAAATAATTCTCTTGATGGAAAATTTAAACTTCTTCATCAAGTGTTTCTAATTTTTAAGGTAACATGTAATATTTTTATTCCTCTCTACACCACTCTGTTTTTCTTCCTCAAACTCTTTGTTATTGATCACTTCATCTTCATCACCAACATTTTCATCTTCACCATTATAGAGAATACTATTGTTATTATTTGGTTCTTCATCATAAAGAATCAAGTCGTCGTCATCTTCTGATTGCACTATCATGTTAAATATCCTATTTATGTACTTCTCAAACTCAGTAGGATACTTTAATGCACTAACAGTCGTTTAATCTACAATCGAATTGAATATATAACTAGGCTTCTTCTCTATGGAGAAAGAATTAATGAACATGGTTTCGATCTTCATTCATCTTACACTCTAATAAGTAAAACAATAATAAGAAGAAAATGTATTGAGGGACTTAAAGTTTATCCGGCTTCTCTCTTATGTACACCTTATTCTTGGATTTTAAAAAATTTATTTGAGTGTCAGAAGAAAGAAATCAAAAGTATGCTAATGAATTCTTTCTCCGTAGATAAAAAACTTGTTGAAATATTCGAGTTGTTTCAATATTCTATCATTTGGTGTTCGTTAAAACATCTTTATGAGTTTGAGAAATGGAAAAATAAAATATTCAATATGATAATGCAACTCAGAGATGATGATGAATTTATTAATGATGATGAAGAAGAAGATGACAACAATAGTACTCTTTATTATGATGAAATTGATAGTGTTGCTGATGAAGATAAAGTGATCAAGAATGAATAGCCCGAGAAAGAAAAATAGAGTGACGTAGAGGGCAACAACAACGTTACTTGGTCTCCTATAAATAAGAAATCCTTGATGAAGAATATTAAATTTTCTATAAATAAAACTATGCAAGTTACTCTTCTAAAGATACAAAACAATTGCAATGAAATTAAAGGGACAGTGCAAAACATCACCATAGAGTTGAAGAAAGCATTCAAGATTGACTTTGTTCTACATTTGAATGTTGTTGATAAACAAGGAACACCAAAAAAGGGGATATCAATGAACATGTCCACCGAACGTGTAGAAGTTTCTCTTTCTCATGTAAGACAACTTTATTCTAATTTTTATTTCAAAAAGCTGCGTGCAACAAAGTCACAAAGGTAATTTCAAGAAGATTAAGATTGACCAGAAATTCCACACAAAAAACTTGATAGTGACATAGAAAAGAAGAAAAAATAGATCAATCCCTACAAAATGTGAGAATCTTAATACTTGATCAACAACAAAAGAGTGCAAATGTCAAGTAGGCGTGATGACACTTGTATTATCCCACCAAGAAAGTTCAACAAAAGACCTAAATAAAAGGATAAATGTGGAAGTAAAATAGAATTAAATACCATCATAATCTCAACAATGCGGAAACATAACATAACTCAATTATAACCCTGAAAATCTTGTTCTCAAGTGTACAAGTGTCTAAGTATTAGAATAGATTCCAGAAGTACAAGTATGAATGTCTTTATTTCTATAACAGAACAAGAACATAATGAATGCAGAAGAGGAGTATACCTAGATAACAAGCAACTACCTTACAACTCTCTACAGTAAGCCTAAGACGTAGAAGAGAAGAAGGAGTAATCACGAAGATCAAAGCTCGTAACCTACACAAGGATTGAAATAAGGGAATGGGCACCAAAAACATGGTACTCAACAAGTTAAAGGTTAACTCAATGTAAATCAATATAGAATACATATAATCCTCACACTGCATTGAACCTCAAAAACTACAACCTTCACAAAATCAGCATAACCTAACTGTTCACATTTAATATAGCACATAGCATGTATAACAAAGCTCCAAGGTATACAAGTGACCAATGCAAAATATCATATTCATCAATAACAATTTCCCTTACAGTGATGCGTATCTGTCCTAACGATACACATCTATTGAAACTCAGGTCGTAACCCATGAGAGACTCATAAGGTACATGTAGCTAGCCTCTGGAAATATTTCCCTTCGGAACATATCAATTGCCAGAACCATTTCACTTTGGCATCGCCAGAATAATTTTCCTTCGGTGCATATCAATAGATCTTAACACATTTTTTCTGAACCAATGCAAAGAGGTATGTCCACCCAAATAATGATGAGATGAAAATTTCTTTATTAATTACAATTCATATCCATGCAATCATGATTCATTGTCAATAAAAATTAATGAAACCCTTCAAATCATCCACAACACATCATATATCAATATACCATCAAGTTGCCTTTTATTTCCCCTATTTATCATTAAAGTCATTCATAATGATCATGTGACCACAATTATAAAAAAAACTCACAAAATCCAATTACTCACAAGCACACATAATTTGAAAAATACCAGATATTATATTCTTAACAAAGGTTAAGAACTTCACTTTCCTCAAGAAATTAAACAATCAATATGGTACTTGAGTTTCATTTTCCTTTGAGTCTCTAGTTAGCACAATCTATTCAAATAAGTAATTACAATAAGAATTCGAAGCTAACAACACCCATATGAAAGATTTATGAAAATTGGGTCAAATTGACCAAAAATACATTTCTAAAAAACCTAGTGTTAAATTTGGAAATTCTTGTAAAAAGTATGCTACCCAAAGAATTTTGAAATAATTAGGGAAAACAACAACAAAATCAGAGTTGAAATGAAACTTATATCACCAGTAACAAAGCTTTATGCTCTTGAAAACCTCCAAACTTTGAAGATCAAAATCCCTAATTTGATGTTTAAAACCATGAATAATTAATGGGAGATAAAGATTAAGGGTCACAAATACTTAGCCAAATATCTTATCTAAAAACATCACCTTGAAATCGCCTCTACCATCCTTCTACGATTTAACAATTAAAGAAATGGAAAGAAATTATGATTATTACCGCATTCCAAGTGCTATTTTTTCCTCTTTCGAAGATGATAACACTTAGGGACAATATTCAAAGCTTCAATCATTTGGAGGGTGAGCCAATCCATGAGACTTGGCTAAGGTTTAAGAAGATAGTGCTGCAATGCGCAACTCATGAATTTCCTAACAATGTATTGTTGCAGTAGTTCTACAGAAGCCTTGATTCAGTGAACAAGGGAGTGACTGATCAACTTTCTCCGGGAGTTTTAATGCAACAACTTTATACGATAACAGCCCAACTCCTTGATGGCATGACCAAGATTAACTGGGAATGGTACACCCGTGAAGATTAAGTCTCTTTTCTTACTTACAAATTGACAAAGGAACAAATTGAAAAAAATCAAGAGAGAGACCAAAACATGGCAAAAATGATGACCCAGCTAGACATCTTGGCCAAGAACGTCATGGGTGCTGGTACGAGGAGTGTTAATGTTGTCGGTGTTGGTGGTTTAAACCCCGAAGAGGCCAAATTTAAAGAGTTGTACAATGAGGAAGTGAATTTCCTAGCCAACAAAGAAGGAGGTTATCGTGCAAACTACCTAAGGCCGGGTGGTAATCAAGGTTGTAATAGAGATGAGGGATGGAGAGACTGTGATAGAGAGTGGTTTGATCGTAACGCCACTTGGAAGGAAAGAGAAGGGGAGAAAGATAAGTATGTTCCTCCCTACGAGCGTCAAAAGCCCAAATATACTGAGGGTGGCCGAACTGAGGATATGCTCTCACGTATTCTCAACAAGGTTGAAGGGTCCGATAAAGTTTTGAAGGAAATGAAGGAAGATGTATTGACTCTCAACCAAATGGTGACCTCTCACACCAACTCTATCAAGCAGTTAGAGGCCTAAATGGGTCAGATTTCTTCACATTTAAACCCAAGAAAACAAGGGAGGTTGCCTAGTGATGCTATGGCAAACCCCAAGAATGAAGCTTAAATGAGTACTTGTGTGTGCCACGACGATCACTAAGGCGCTTCTTGGGAGGCAACCCAAGTTTTTATTGCTTTATTATTATTTTTAGAATAATGGGTATTGATTGTGCAGGTTAAAGTGTGGAATGTGTTTGAAAAATGCAGGTTGGCGAGCCAAGAGTCCAGTCGGCGACTCGCTGAAGAGGTCGGTGAGCCTGACTTGGACCGCCGTTGGACTCACAAAAATCACTGGTGAGCTGTAAAACTCGGTGGACTTATGGATGAGTCGGCCAGCCCAACTTTGTCTGCCGATTGGACGCCCAAATCAACTGGATGTCCTGTAAAACTCGGCAAGGTAGGTCACCACTCGGTGCATCACCGAATGGTTCGGCGAGGATAACTAATACTGCCAAATGGACCGTGAACCGAAAGTCTTTGAAAGGCCAAAGGTTTAAAATTTCAAAATTTTTCATATTCTCTCATTTTTAGACTCGTACACTCACACCCGCACTTCATATTTCCCATTTTTTTGTCATTGTACTTGTTTTTTCTCTTGATCTCATGCTAGAATTTAAATTTCATTGCCGCCTAGCATTCTAAATTCTTATTTTGGCTAAAAGGTTGGTTTTCCGAACCCCAAACTCTTGAATAGAGGTTGCATTCGAATGCACTTGTTTGAATCTTGTTGTTGTGTGTTGGGCATGTACTGAAATCGTAGTGTTGTGCTAGTTTGCCTATCGTAGTTTCGTAATAGTGCTTAATTGCCTAAATTTTTCATTTCCCAAATTTCGTGCTTTAAAACTGATCATAATTTGTTGGGTTGCATTAAATTGTTATTGGTTCTAGTCGGGTGAAGTCTGAGTAACCTCAATTTTGTTAAATGACATACTTTGCCCAATGATGGAGTGTTTGACGTCATTCTTAAGGGCAAAAGTCATCAAATGGCCAATTTTGACCAAACTGGGTGAAGTCTTAGTACCTCAGTGGCATGGGTCGAATGGGTCTGGGATTAATTGCATAAGTGTGTTTTTTGATATTGTTTTTAAGGGTTGCGGGTTTGAATTTGGGAAACGGCGAGCTGAGTCGATCTCGCCAAACCGTTCAGCTGTTCGGCAACGTCCCCGGTCATCGCCCTTAATTTTGTGTTTTGACTAAGTTAGAGTCTGTAACTTTCAGTGGGAAGCCTGAGCTTGCCGAGTTCAATCTTCGACTCGCCAAAAGTCACCCTTGATCGCCATTTCTACGCTCCTAACCTCTAAAACACTCTTTAACTTTCAGCGGGCTAGTCTGAGCTCGCTGAGTGATGTCGGCGATTCACCGAAAGGCCCTGCATATCTCCAAACGTTCTTTTTTCTGGGAAGTTTTCAAGCCAAATCTTACGGCGAGCCCAATTTGGCTCGCCTAAGAAACCCGGCAACTCGCCGATTGGTTCAACGAGTTTTTCTGCAACTTGTATTCTGTATTTTTCTTACATTGTTTCTAAGTTTTTTCGATGTGTTTTGCAGATATGGCTAGGACCAATTGGGAAGAGAGTGGTATGCCTCCCAGCAAACTAGCACGGGGCATCGTCTTTAATAAGGGATCAACTACTCCTTCCAAAAAGGGAAAACAAGCACCTTTAAAGGGAAGCAAAGGAAAGGGCAAAGAGCCCGTATCTGATAGACCGGAGCACAACTCCGGCAGTGATGGGGACTCTTTCCATTCTCATGCCTCATTCTCCGAGCCTGAGGATGACCAGCCACTACAGACCCGGCAAACTGAGATCCGATCCCAAGCAAGTCAAACTCTGTCTAGGATCCCGGAGTCTACACCTCCTGCTGATGACACAGTGCCAGCTCCGACACAGACGGTGGTTCCAGCACCACCAGTTCAGGGTCCTCCTCCCCGACTACTCAATAGGCTTAAGGTCGAGGGACTGAGGACCATTCTCAAGTAAAAGAGATTGTCCACAGATGGTGTAGTGGACAGGTACTCTAATGTGTGGGACTCTCTCTAGTTCCATAGGTTTGAGCAGCTTACCAGGCCCCGTGGCCCCTATATTCCTACATGGGTATGGGAGTTTTACACGTCATACAGTTACCTGGTACCAAAGAGAAAGAAGAAGGTCAATGCCTTCACATCGGTAGAGTCCATCATGGTCCGAGGGAAAGAACTGAGATGCAGCAGCGATTATATCAATGTTGTATTTATTAGAGGGTAAGTTTTTGACTACCCGAGTTTGGTTACCACTGTGACACCCTTGGATGACCTAAAGGGTTGGCTTGCTCCTCTAATTTCTTACACCACCTCGAGGTGGATTGAGGCAGGAGCTCCTATTGATAAGAAGGACATGAACATCACCTCTCGATATTGGTTCGGGTTCATTAGCAGCTACATTATGCCTTCACAGAATGATTCCATCCTCCGCCACCCAAAGGTGGCCTATCTCGGGTCAATCATAGCCCGAAAGGGCATCGACTTGGGGCTAATCATAGAGCAGGAGATGGCCATGAGGGCCAAGAAGCGCCAGATATCCCTTCCATTCCCCGTACTTATTACAGAGCTATGTCAGTGGGATGCAGTTCCACGTGACGAGAAGAGGGACATTGAGGTCACACCTACATCATCCAGAAACATCTGGCACATAGAGGCCGAGTACACACGGGATGAGGCAGATATGATGAGAACAACTCTGGTAGATCCATCCCCGGAGGTTGATGTCTACTCCAGCCTCAAAGCCTTCAGGTACATCCGCTACCACTCATTTCCAGGCCTCTGGTTTATCTACTTCCCAGTCTACTAGGATCACTCAGGACATGCTCCTCAAGATGGGGCACCTAGCCCATTCTGCCGATATGCGGGTTTCCCAGCTAGAGGCCGAGGTGCCTTATATGATTGAGTGAGCCATCTTAGCTGCGTTGACACCCCTCTGGACATCTATTGATGCTCTCACAGCGAGATTAGAGACTTGTGAGAGTCGACAGGGGGTTACTTCTGAGGTGACGTCTTTAAAAGCTGAGGTTTCAGATTTGAGGAAGGATGTGGACTATCTGAAGTCAACACACTTCACTTCTCTCTTTGAGTCAGTTGAGGCTCAAGATGTCCCAACTAGTTCTAAGATGCCTTTGGCTACCACCATAGATGTGCATATGGATGATGTGGCAGCGGATGAGTCAGAGGTGGAGACGGATGAGGAGCAGCTTGATACTCAGGAGGCGACCATCTATGAGGACCTGCTTGATTTAGAGGAGGCGATTGTACAGTCAGTCATTTAGACATCGCTGACAGAGACGTCCATGGCAGGCTCTAGTGGAGCCAGTTGTTGTTACAGCGAGCAAGGATGCCCAAGACCAAAGTATGATCCCGGGTATTGAATCCCCGACAGATGGAGCGACTGTGTAGATCTGATCTTTCTTTACCTCTCTCTTTGTTGCTTTTATTGATTTTGGTTGTTTTTATTGCATTTGAGGACAACTTAATTTTTTTTTGTGGGTGGGGTGAGGTATTTCCATGCCTACCTCTTGTGACTATCTTTTTTATATATATTGGGTTTTGTGTTTTAATTGTGGTTTGATTCTATCTTGTGAATGGTTGAGCTTGTAGCTCCTTGTTTTTTAATGAAGATGGTTTCTAACCAATTCTAAAAAATTTGCCACCTCTTGTTGTGTTTGACTGTGGTTATTCTTGTATAAATTTATGTATCGGTTATAATCAATACCGATGAATTGAATAGTGCTCTTAATCGAACAACAATGAATGCGCGGCTATGATGAGGACAATTGAAGTTGCATAAACAATATGTGAACTTTTTGCATCTCGTTGTGACTAGCCGATTATCGAATGAGTCTCTTGTGATGAGCATTGCACACTAGCAAAAGTGTGGAGTCTCGTTTGATATTGGTGTCAATGCCTTGTGTGATAAGCTTATTTTGAACCTTGTGTGATAACACCTAGAATTTGCCCCGTTGGTCCGGTTGACTAAATGATGCAAGCACTTGAAATGATCTTATGCAATAATTTTGAAGAGTGAAACAATTTGACAATATACCTCTTTTGTGGCCAACCTTGTGAGATGTGTGAACCTTGCTTGAACCCCTTTGAGATTTATCCTTTTCTTGGAAGAAACTTGAGCAATTGTGACCCCTCTTTATCCATACACCCATAATCCTCATGAAGTGTGGTTTGTTTGAATAACCAACTTAGGCAAATCTTAGATTAAAACACAGTTAATCTATTTTGCCAAAGTTAATATGGTGGAATCTTGTTCAGATGCAAATCTTAGAGGATAATGGTATCATGGTATTTATCGAAACCAACCTTCTTTGATTGAGAAAATTAGAGAGAGGTCGTTAAATGATGAGAAGTTGTGTATTATTCAGGAAAAGATGTTGAGGGATGAAGTTGACGAAGCGACAAATATTTCCAATGGAGTCTTAGGGATTGGGGGCAGAAATTGTGTGCCCAAGATGTGTGAGTTGGTTAGATTTATTTTGGGAGAGGCTCATTACTCTAGATACACTTTTCATCCAGTAGCGGCCAAGATGTAGTATGATTTGAGTAAGCATTACTAGTGGTATGGTATGAAGTGGGACATTGTTTAGTTTGTAGCTAGGTGCTTGACTTGACAATAGGGCAAGTGTGAGCATCAATGGCCTAGTGGTGCGTCTCAAAGGATGTTCATTCCTACATGGAAGTGGAAGTGTATTACTAAAGACTTCATAGTGGGTTTTCCTACCGCACTGGGTAGTTATGATTTGATCTGAGTGATTATAGATATGTTGACCAAGTCTACCCATTTTATTTCAATTCAGGTGAGTACAAGACGAAGAAGTTAGCTCAAATCTACATCAGTCAAATATTCTTGTTGCATGGGTGCCCATTTCTATTATTTTGAATCGAGGTTCACTCTTCACTTCTCACTTCTGGAGGCCCTTATAGTATTGTTTGGGTACCGAGTTAGACATGGGTACAACTTTTCACCATACACTGATGCACAATCTGAAAAGATTATTCAGGTGTTAGAGGATATGTTTTAGGCGTGTTTTATTTACTTTAGTTCTCATTGGCACCAGTACTTGCGATTACTAGTGTTTTCCTACAACGACAGTTACTATTCTAGTATACAGATGGCCTCTTTTAAGGCGTTATTGTAGAGAGTGAAATTTTATTGATAAATCCATATAAAATTTTGGATTAATTCATAAATTCATGATATATTGACCAAGTCAAGTTACTGGTTAATAAAGTCGGATTAATATTTAAGTCAAAATATATGACTTAAATATTAATCCGACTTTATTAACCAGTAATTTGACTTGGTCAATATATTATAAATTTATGAATTAATCCAAAATTTAATATGGATTTATCAATAAAATTTCACTGTCTACAGTTATATCGTAGGAGGTGTAGATCTTTGATTGGTCAGTTTGATGCAATTGAGATGGACTCCTTAGATACAAATTTTCTTAGAGATTTAATGGATAATGTCCATTTTATTCAAAGTAGATTTTTAAAAGCCCATAGTTAATAAAAGAGTTATGCGGATGGGAGGGTTTTAGCCTTGGAGTTTATGTAGGGCAATCATGTTTAGCTTCGAGTGTCACTTATGAAGGGTGTGATGACATTTGAGAAAAAGGGCAAGATTAGCTCTAGATTTATCCGCCCTTTTGAGATTTGGGGGCAGAATGGATATGTGGCCTATAAATTGGACTTGCCCCATACCATTTTAGTTGTGCATCCAGTTTTTCACATTTCTATGGTTTGAAAGTATATGCAAGATAATTTCCATATGATTTCACTTGCTTCTTTTGTTTTGAGTCCAAACTTTTCATTTGAGAAGTAGCCTATCACTATCTTGGATGGGCAAGTTTGAAAGCTAAGGACAAGGGATATTGCTTTTGTTAAGGCGTAGTGGATGAACCATTTAGTTTGAAAGGAAACTTGGGTGACCGAGTCCAACATGTGTGCCAAATATCCTCAAAATTTCGAATCTTCAAGTAATTTATTTTACTTTATACTTGAGGATGAACGTGATTTCTAGTGGTCTATAATGTAACGACTCAAAAGGTCATTTTTGGAAATTTTCATAAAATTACAAATTTTGCCCTCCTGATAGCTGTTTTGAGTCATGTTAAGTCATATTTGTGAGTGTGAGAGTCGTATGTGATTCCAGAACTATAAATTGTTGAAGAATTATGTGTGAATATGGAATCATCTTTGTTGTGAAGGCATTTGAGTACCTTTGTTGAGCTTGAACTTGCATTTGAAGCAAGTCTTGTGAACTTGAGCATCTTTGGTAATGGTAAGTCACAACTTGAATCTTTGAGTGCATAATTGATCCTTGCATGAGTAAGTTGAGTCTTGTTGTGTGCATTCATGATTGAGTCTTTTGTAGCACTGTTTGAAACATCCTTTTTGAATTGCTGAACTTGAGTTTTACTTGAGGACAAGCAAAAGTTTAAGTTGGGGGTGTTGATGAGTCAGAGATTTGGACTCATTTAGAGATTTGTTTATATAGATGACGTTAAATCCTTAATTTTTAGGAATATGGATTGAGGAACAAAACAAGGACAATAACAGGCAAAATGGAACAAAACAGGCTGAAAAGATGAAGATAGGCGAGCCTGAGGATCGCCAAGAGCACTAGGCATGTCGCCGAGTGGTTCATCAGACCGTCTAAAGTTACAGTGTGCCAAGCTTTGAAGGAAAGAACTATGTCGGCAATGAAAAGGAGCAATCGGCGGATCGCAGAGTGATTTCGCAAAGCCAAGATAGATCGCCCAAGGTTACACACCTTGAGGATGCTGAATGCCAAGGCGAAAGGACGATGGACGAGACCAAAAGGTGGCTCGCCGAGTGGTTCAACGAGCCCGACTTACTTCGCCAAATGGGCTTTCGTAGCTTATTTTTGGCGACTATAAATATGTCTCTAAACATTTAATTTAGTATATCTTTGGACAGTATCAAGTAATCTGAACACATCTTTAGACAGTTTTCTCTAGAGCTTTCTTTAGCTTTGAAGGATTGAAGAAATTCACTTTTGAGAAATAGGAAGTGGGTCTTTGAGATTCATCAAATTGGAGCATTGTAAAGATGAAATCCCTCTTAACCAGTTGATGGATAATCAATTTGATAACTATTTTTTACCTTTTTATAATGTCTAGCTAAAACCCCAATTCTAGGGGTGTGATCATCTGATTATGGGTTGATTTAGTTTGTGGGTATTTCTAATTGTTAGTTTAAATGCTATTTAAAAGTGAGTTTAATTATTAACTATGTTTTAATTTAAGAATTGTAGTTGCAAATTCAGTTCTACTTTTGTGTTCTTGGCCTGCTCGAGAAAGAGGTTTTAGAACTAAGGTTTTTTTATTGATGGTTTGTGGGTTTTGGGTTGAGCTGGGTTTAGCTCGAGAGAGTAAATCTTAAACCCAATACCACATATTTAGCTCAAAAGAGTGAATGGATTAAGGTGTGGGCTGCTCTTAATTTGCATGCTAGTTGATGTTCGAGAGAAATCACTTGATTCGGGGTAATTCTTCGAGAGAAAATTACCTTCCTTATAGCCTAGCCTACTCACTAATATCTAGCTATTTACTAATAGTTGCAATTATCCATATGTCTATATTTGCCTATAATCGATCACATCCCAAGAATCCGTCTCATTATTGTTAATTCTTATTGTTTGTGATTGTTGAAGTTGATAACTAGAACCAAAAAACCCCATCTGACATTCGTGTCATCCCTTTACTTGATTATGTCTTTAAACGATAATTTTTATTCCTATGGATGATTAGACTACATTCATACTTCCTAATTGAATTTGAAACAAGTACCGCTCCTTGTAGGATTAGACCCCAACTTATTTAGTTGGTTTTTTTTACTGATTTGCGATCGTTGAACACCTAGAATTGGATGAGGTGCTCTTGAAACGTTAAATCAGCCTTCCGCTTGTAGTCAACCAGAATGAGGGTTCACTTGGGGGTCAACAATGGTTCTCGAGTGCTGGTCATATCCAGGGTGTAGGCTCGGGTCGTGACATCATCTTTGAGTCTCTCTTTACCCAGATTCACATCTAGTAAGAATTTGAATTGAGTAAACCGAATTGAGCAAGTAGTTGGATTGGCACTTGTATCGACATTTCAACCCACTCCATCAATTTTTATGCCCCATGCTTCAATAACTCATAATTGGAGAAATAATTATTGAGCCTAGAATTTTTGATAGTTTTGCAAGATATGATACAAAAAGAAGTTAAATATTATATGTCAGAGTTTGAGAATAGAAGGTGTTCAATGAACACAAAAGCAATAAGGGATGTCATTGTTAACAACATTAGTATTAGCAAAGATTGGATAAATATTGAATAAAGAGGAGAAAAAATGGAGAGATTGTAATTATTATTTTCTTTAAACTTTAGTTGATGTTTTTATAGTATCTCATTAGACTTTTGGATGAATGTATGAAAAAAAAAATTATATTCATAAAAAATGTAGGGAAAGCAACCCAAATAACCACCTCACCCACCCCTACCTCCACCCCATCCAAAAAAATAGAAGCAAAAACGAATTGAATATCAATTCTCAATTAAATATTTTGATGGAATTGATCATTTTAATATTTTTTGAGGTGTTGTTAATTAAATAGATTTTCCTTTCGTCCCTTTATATTCTAATTAACCATTAAGATAATTATTTAAGTTATTTTATTAACTAATTGTTATTCGAGGTAGTAGCTAAAATAATATTCAAAGGTGGTATGCCTTTTTGTTTTCTAGATTGGTGACTATTTTCAAAATGATGATGTTATATCTTTAGAAATAATTTATTTTAAAATTATTATTATCTTACCATTAAAAGACAATCTACAATCATACACTTGTGTTAATACCTATTAAGTTTAATTAATTATGTAATACAAATTAAAATATATTAAAAGACTTATTTTAATAAATAATTAAAAAGATAATAAATATTAATTATAATCTAAAAGGAAGTAAAGTTAGTAGCTAACGTAAACTAAAGGTGGAAAGACTTATTAGGGTTGCCATCAACTTCTTCTTGCATGTGACTTAATTCTCAATCATTTATAGATCAATTGATGAAATCGAAGATGCAAGCTAGGCATTCTTAAGAGTTGTTAATAAATTTAAAAATACACAAGCGAGTGAGACTTTCTTTTATTAGGATGTTCAACTTGATTCTGAAGGGAGTATTGCTAAATTTTCATGGAATGATGGTCGACTCCGGATTGACTATAATTTTTGGTGATGTTGTGTCTTTTGATATCATATATCAAACAAACAAGTATTGTGTGATTTATAAATATTTTATCGTAATAAATCCTCATTGACAGAATATAATTTTTTATCGTGTTTTTCTATTTGAATCTTTCAGAAGGTAATTCTTGATATCCTTAAAGTCAATGGAAAGTATTAATTCACGTATTATAATTAACCAAGTTCGAGCAATGACAATTTTCATTAGAGAAATGATGTCGAGCATCGGACATAGATTGTGTCAGTGTGACATATCTAATAATGCCACATCTCATTTGAGTTCACTTAAAAATGACAAAGGTTCTTTAAAACTTGACAAATGCATATCTTAATGTGATTCTATTATTGGATTTGAAGAAACATGAAAGATGATGCTTATAATGTACAATTTAAAAGAACATGTTTGGCTGAATAATTTTTACTATATTCGACACAAGTGGTCAACAACTTTTAATAATAGTGTGTTTAGTGCTAGATGAAAAGTGACTTCTCAAAGTAAAAGTACTAATCCCAGACTAAATGAACTTGGACATCCAAGCACTTATTTGCACACTAGTTTTGGGAACATGCGTTGCACATTTGTCCGGTAACACCTCGGTATTTGAAAGAGCTAAAAATAGAAACAACTAAATTGAAAATAAGCTAAATCTGAAAATTTTCAAGTTATGCTTAAGTTATGAGTTTGAGTCAACTTCAAACGACCACAACTTTCAGTACATGATGAGTTAAGTGGCCCATAAGATATCAAATGAAAGTTCTTGGAATCATCTTTCCAACGCCACCAAGTTTGCTTAATTTTGAGGTTGTATGAGGGAGATATGCCCATTTGAAGTCGGGCTGTCCAATTAAGAAAAGTTACCCGGATTTAAGAGGGGTATTTTGGTCTTTTCTTTACCCAATCAGATTTAAGCGAATTTTGGTAATATTTAGGGGTCTAAACTGAATTGGTTCAGTTCTCACAATCCTAATTATGCTTAGGGTTTTAGAAGAAAGTTCAAGAAGAGAAAAGAGGAGTTCAAGGCGTTCTTCAAGTTTGCTTGCGAATCGAAGGTCTTTTGGATAGGGGTTTAATCCCTATCAGGTATGTGAGTTGTCATACATTTGGATTCGTTCAGCCACACACCAATCATATTATTTTCAGCGAAGTTCCATTCTTGAAGTTGAAGAAATTGAAATCTTGATTAGTTTCTTGAAGTATTGTTTCCGTTCTTGAATTAGGATGGGTTTGATGATATCTTGAGGTAAGCGTCAGACTTTAAGTGTTGTTTTCAGTAGATTCTTGTGTACTTTTGTTGTGTATTCGAATCTAAGTGATTGGGGAAGAAACCATTCAATATTAGGGGAATTGGGGTTAGAAAACGAGTAAGAAAATTCGTCGGGAAATTCTGGGCTGGGGCAGGCGCGCCGTGCCAGCAGTGCGCCAGAAAGTGGTGTATGTATTTTGGCTCTTGGAGCGCCGTTCCACTCAGTTCACCCCAACTTTCCTTCTATAGTTCAGGGTCTGGCTCCTTGTGCCACTAAGTTCGTTAGGGTCTCCAGGTCCTCTACCCTTTCGACCTTCTTTCTCTATGAGTTCCCTCGAATTGTACCTATATTTTCTAATTGATTTCTATACTCTAAGGTACTTCCAAACATCGAGATATCATCCATAACATGGGATCATAACCTTGAATTCATAATTCAAATTCAAGGTAGAGCTAAGAGTCAAGTCTTGAGAGTTCTTCGAGTCATTTTAAGAAGTCTTTTAAATATTGTTATAAAAAAAAATTTAAATGACTTGAGCCCAGAGTTGAGGAAGAGTATATTTGAGTTCATTTTCTTTAAAATGATATATGGGAACTAAGTATTCCCAAGTATAAATGTTTTTACATTTAAGCTGAGAGGAAACAACGATTTGCAAAAGAGTTTTCATGAGCAGTTATTATTTCCATCTCTTTTAAGAGAATGATTTTTGAGTAAATAATCTCAAACCAAATAAAGAGTAATGTTTTTAAATATATGAGCTAGTTACTGTAACGATGGAATTCCGTCGTTAGGGAAAAAAGCCAATGGGGAAATAATTTGTGTCAGATTTTTTTTTTGGGTAGTAACTTGGGAATTCCTAGCCTAGTCCATATTTGGATGAAATCGGAGTCATGAAAGGTCTAGGAAATCTGGTAATGAATGTAACACCCGGAAAACTAGTAGGTAAAACTAGAGCCTTACGTGAGAGTTTTTGAGTTTGATGTGGGGTTTAGAAATGTAAAATGGTTTCCCAAACATAGAATGAGGGGTTTAGAGGTTAGACGTCAAGGTACGACCCCCCCCCCCAAAGGACCAACCAAGGGTCCTTGAGGAGGACCGTGCTGCCTGCAATCTGTCCAATTCAGCCAAGGTAAGGTTAGTTTGGTAAATTCCTAGGTTAGTTATTATTAAGTGAGGTCGTTTGTATTGTTTATTTAGACCTATTTAAGGGCTTTTAAGCCATTAATTTACCCTTACACTTCATAAATCTCAACTACCCAAATCATAACCAACTTAACCCTTTCCAAAAATCTTCTCTCTGAAAACTCCATTGAAGAACAAGAAGAAGATCAAGTTAGGGATTGAAGAAGGGGTATTTATCACACAATTTTGGTAGGATTTATTCACCCAAGGTATGGTAGTCTTGATTCATGGAAAAATTTCCTCCATGGAGTCCTCAAACTTTTAATTTCAAAGAAGAAAATTCTCCAAAACCTAGGGAATCACTCCAAGCCATGGATTCTTCCTAAAAAAAATTCAATGATTTAATTATCATATATTATGACTGATTTTCTGATTTAAGGTGGTTTTATTGTAAAATCTCCCACGAATCCATGAATTGCCCATAACGCTTATTTATGACTTTGTGATGTGGGTGAATTGTAGTAAGATGAATACTATGAAATTGTTCTTGTAGTAGTTTAATTGATTGAATTATGTTATTACCCATGCCTACTTGAAGTAATTCTAGGTGTGTTGGTGAATTGTGATTCATGGTCCTTGAAGGGAAAATTATGAGAATTTTGTATGACCTTGATGCTTATGTGCATGCTTTACAAATCCATTGAGAATAAAGTAATTGTAATTATGATGTAATGGTATGGCTGTCTAAGACTATTCTTACGTACACACACTCATGAATGAAGTTCCTACGATTATGTTAATGATGATGTGTTGATTGAATGGCTATTCTCAATTGTACACTAATGAATGATAATGACATGTTGTGAAAGTTCTTTCTCATAATATGGGGATTCTTAGATGAAAGGCTATTCTCACCTTTGAATATATGAGCTAGCTTAATTAATGAATGTTGGGTTTGAGATGAATGCTCACCCGTGAGTTGAGGTGGGGTATCTAGTAACAATATATATATCCCATTTTAATGAACTAAAGTAATGAATGTTAAGTACTCCATGGGGAATAATGCTAAGCATCGAGTGAATATGGATTGAGATGGATACTCATTTGTGAGTTGAGGAGGCTATCTAGTAGCAATCTCCGTATTCCATAACTATGTGCCCACATAGATTTTTAGCTAGTGGATCCACCTAAGCTAAACTGATGGTCCTACCTTAGGAAAGTAGGAATCCCTTATTTGGTGTGGGTAACACTGGGATTCCATGATTTTCTCACATGGTCTATGTCGTTTAAGGTTTACAACCACAATGAATGACAATGAACTATGGCTTCTCAAGAATTCTCTACTTAGTGTGGGTGGGGGTATGGGACTACATCCATGTATTGCACAAGTAGGCTTTGAGAGTAGTTATGGTGTGTTTCTTAATGTTATAATGCTTTATCAAATATGCTTATGATGATGCTACTAAGTATATTGATATGAAGGCTAAATGTAATGAAGTATGCTTAGTGTGGATTGTTGCTTTTCTTGATGTGACTTAGTAAATGTGAATGTTCCTTGTCAATGAGTATTAACCAAAGAGGGGATCAAATAATGGTAAACATGACTATGGGTGGTATTATGGGATGTCATTCATGCATTGCACAAGTATAACTTAGGGTTACTTATCAAATGGTTCTATTTGATATGATGATGTAAGTATTGACTATGATTGTATGAACTATGAACTATGACTACTCAGGAAGGTTTAGTTAGTATAGATGGGGGTATGGGACTTCATTTATGCATTGCACAAGTAGACTTTGAGGGTGCTTATGGTATGTTTTATTATGCTACGATGATATATATGTTGAATATGCTTATGTCTTATGTTTTTACACTAATGTTCATAATGATTCTCAAACTCGGCATATAGCATGGTTTTCAACAAAAATGTCATTTTTAGCATGATTTTGTGCATGTCTATCATACATAGTGCATTTTTGTGGTAACCCATATTTCTTCTACATTTTTACAAAGTGTAGGGTTTGGTGATATCGTCTTCCATTCTCTTGGATAAATTCATAGTAGATCAAGAAGAGAAGTCATGGTGAGTCCTCATAGTATCCGAGGGCTTGAACATCATGTCCTTTACATTTCATTATTATGTTTAGAGCTTTTGTATGGGCTGCGTCCCAAAGTTTTAGTCTGATGGTTCTTGATGGTTTGAGACAAAGTATAGACTTACGCTCATGTTTATAAAAGACTTCGATTGTAAAAGAAAAAGTTTTAAATTTCCACACCAAATTTTATTGTCTTATGTTATGAATGCTATGAGGCTTGTATGAGACTCGTCAGAGTCTTGTACACCGTGTCACGTCCGGGGTATAGGCTCGGGTCGTGACAAACAAAGCACAAGATTTTGGGATGGTTGTAGGATTATCTCAAACCACATCTTGTAGAGTCTTCTTCATAGTATGATGCACACCACATTTATGAATAAAAGGCTATTAGATGTTAGGAAAACTTCACTTCTTCATTCTCCAAGTCATGACATAGATTTTAAATCTATAAGGTCTCTCTCCTACTCCTTATCCGATGGTCTTTAGGATATGACCACTTGAAGGGTACATGCTACAAGGGTCGAGGGAGAAAAGGTTGGTAGTGATGTCAATTGTGGCTATGTGACTAGATGAGGCTTGATATGATAGAGTTAGATGATATCCTTTAGTGTAAATGGTTTGTATTATAGTTATGAGTTTTGAGGTATGTTGAAAGATTTGATGAATAGTGGTGTTTAAGTGATTCCTAGAGATGTTGAGTGAGTAGACTCCTTTAAAAGAGGGTAAACGTGTAATTCTCCATGATGTAGAATCATCTTCTATGAAGGATTAATGATAACTTGGGCCAACCTTATAAGTTGAAAGAATGGTGCTTAGAAAAGTCCATGTAGGTTTACTCTCAAGGGGGAGATAATGTGTTTAGATGGCAAGGTCGTTGAGTATTATGATTTAAATTGGCTTGAAATTCTCACCTTGAGAGGTGTAGTGAGTTTGAGAAGTTTAGTCCTAGTTTGGTAAGCTCATATAATATCTTGATTGGTGTTGGTAAGGTTGCTTGTGAGCAAGAGTGCTTAAATGAGAACCTCTCTAATTTAGAAGTTCTGGTAGAGGTCTTAGACCGGCAAGTTAAGAAATAGAAGAGTGAGGAATTCCTTTCATGAAGGTGTGAAGGAGTGATCTTTGTGTGAAGGTTGTAGGTGAGGGTGCTACTTGGGAGGCCAAGGACCAATGAGATGTTTCGATACCCTTATCTTTCCTTCTATTCCTCCTTAATCTTGAGAGGATAAGTTTTCCTTGACTTGTTTCATGATTGTGGAGTCATGTGTTTCCATGGTCTCCTTATTTTATGCATGTTATTGATGAAATTATTGTTTAGAAAGAAATTGAGTTTTCATGATTTATATTCCTCCTGTTGATGTGTATTTAGTATGAGTTGCCTATATGCTTAATGAGATAAATTGTTGAACATGCTTAAATGTGCTTTTCAGATTAATTGCATAATTTTCTTTATGATGTTATGATGAGCATGCTTTGAGCTAGAGAAGATAGTTCCTCCTATAAAATTGAGCAATGTTAAAATTGTCATGCATAATGGGTTGTTAGATGTAGTTTCTACTTCCTTGTGTTGTATTAAGTATATTGAGATAGAGTAGATGTTTCCTCCTTGTTTTGTTCATTATTTTTTATGTTTCATGCATGATGGGCTGCTAGTCTTGAGTTTTTAATTCCGAGAAGTGTTTAGAAATATCTTTAGAGGATGAATGTTCCCAAGGGGGAGATAATGTAACACCCGGAAAACTTGTAGGTGAAACTAGAGTCTTACGTGAGAATTTTTGAGTTTGATGTGGGGTTTAGAATTGTAAAATGGTTTCCTGAACTTAGGATGAGGGGTTTAGGGGTTAAACGTCAAGGTACGACCCCCTCCAAGGACCAACCAAGGGTCCTTGAGGAGGACCCTAAAGTCTAACCCCCAAGACTCCCCAAATCTGCCCAAAAGTGTAAGCTACGGATAGGACCTACGGGGCGTAGGTCCATCCACGCCACGTGGGTCTAGCTCATGGGTCAAGGCCTGGAAAATGAGAAGCAGGCCATGGACCTATGGACCAGTAGGACGGAGCGTACACCCACCCACGGTCCGTGGGTCATGGCGTAGGTGCTGCCTGCAATCTGTCCAATTCGGTCAAGGTAAGGTTAGTTTGGTAAATTCCTAGTTTAGTTATTATTAAGTGAGGTAGTTTTTTATTGTTTATTTAGACATATATAAGGGTTTTTAATCCATTATTTTTACCTTACACTTCATAAATCTTAACTACCCTAATCATAACCAACTTAACCCTTTCCAAAAATCTTCTCTCTAAAAATTCCATTGAAGAAGAAGAAGAAGAAGATCAAGTTAGGGATTGAAGAAGGGGGCTTTCTCACATGATTTTGGTTGGATTTATTCACCTAAGGTATGGTAGTCTTGATTCATGGAAAGCTTTCTTCCATGGAGTCCTCAAACTTTCAATTTCGAAGAAGAAAATTCTCCAAAACCTAGGGTTTTCACTACAAGCCTTGGATTCTTCCTAAAAATGTTTTCAATGATTTAATTATCATATATTATGATTTATTTTATGACTTAAGGTGGTTTTATGGTAAAATCTCCCATGAATCCATGAATTCCCCATAACCCTAATTTATGACTTTGTGATGTGGGTGAATTGTAGTAAGATGAATACTATGAAATTGTTCTTGTAGTAGTTTAATTGCTTGAATTATGTTATTATCCATGCCTAATTGAAGTAATTCTAGGTGTGTTGGTGAATTGTGATTCATGGTCCTTGAAGAGCAAATTATGAGAATTATGTATGACCTTGATGCTTATGTGCATGCTTTACAAATCCTTTGAGAATAAAGTAATTGTAACTATGATGTAATGGTGTGGTTGTTGAAAGGCTATTCTCACATACACGAACTCATGAATGAAGTTGATATGATTATGTTAATGATGATGTGTTGATTGAAAGGCTATTCTCAATTGTACACTAATGAATGATAATGACATGTTGTGAAAGGTCTTTGTCACAATATGGGGATTCTTAGTTGAAAGATTATTCTCACTTTTGAATCTATGAGCTATCTTAATGAATGAATGTTGGGTTTGAGATGGATGCTCATCCGTGAGTTGAGGCGGGGTATCAAGTAACAATCTATCTATATCCCATTTTAATGAACTAAAGTAATGAATGTTAAGTACTCCGTGGGTAATAACGCTAAGCACCGAGTGAATATTGATTGAGATGGATACTCATTCGTGAGTAGAGGCGGGGTATCTAGTAGCAATCTACATATTCCATAACTATGTGCCACCATTGGTTATTATCTAGTGGATCCACCTAAGCTATATTGACGTTCCTACCTTAGGTAAGTAGGAATCCCTTATTCGGTGTGGGTAAAACTAGCATTCCATGATTTGCTCACATGGTCTATGTCGTTTAAGGCTTACCCCCACAATGAATGATAATGAACTATGGCTTCTCAAGAATGCTCTACTTAGTGTGGGTGGGGGTATGGGACTTCATCCATGCATTGCACAAGTAGGCTTTGAGAGTAGTTATGTGTTTCTTAATGTTATAATGCTCTATGAAATATGCTTATGATGATGCTACTAAGTATATTGATATGAAGGCTAGATGTAATGAAGTATGCTTAATGTGGATTCTTGCTATGAGTTGCTTTACTTTATGTGACTTAGTAAATGTTAATGTTCCTTGTCTATGAGTATTAACTAAAGATGGGATCAAAGAATGGTAAACATGACTATGGTGGCCTAAAAGTGATACTTAGTATGTGTGATATTATGGGATGCCATTCATGCATTGCACAAGTATAACTTAGGGTTACTTATCAGATGGTTCTATTTGATATGATGATGTAAGTATTGACTATGATTGTATGAACTATGAACTATGACTACTCAAGAAGCTTTACTTAGTATAGATGGGGTATGGGACTTCATCTATGCATTGCACAAGTAGACTTTGAGGGTGCTTATGGTATGTTTTATTATACTATGATAATCTATATATTGAATATGCTTATGTCTTATGTTTTTACACTAATGTTCATGATGATTCTCAAACTCAGCATATAGCATGGTTTTCAACAAAAATGTCCTTTTTAGCATGATTTTGTGCATGGCTATCATACTTAGTGCATTTTTGTGCTAACCCATATTTCTTCTACATTTTTACAAAGTGTAGGGTTTAGTGATATCGGCGTCCATCCTCGTGGATAGGTTTATAGTAGATCAAGAAGAGAAGTCATGGTGAGTCTTCATAGTATCCGAGAGCTTGACCATTATGTCCTTTGCATTTCATTATTATGTTTAAAGCTTTTGTATAGGCTGCATCCCAAAGTTTCAGTCTTATGGTTCTAGATGGTTTGAGACTAAGGTAAGCTTTTAACTCTCCGAATCTATTTTTCGATCCGTAGAACGTAATCTAATGAGTAAATATCAATGGGGCAGGGTTTTGATCTAGAATTTATGGTGGAAACAGTCTTAATTGGGATAATTGAGATCATGGGTATGATCTAGGGTTGTTAGAATTGTTAGTAATCTGGGTAATTAGTGATTGTTTATTGATTCCCACATTATATTGATTGTTTGTAGACCAAGAACAAGCGGAATGAGTTCGGAAAGGGAAGGATCAAGTTTGTTAGGGTTTCAAGCTTGTTTCGAGGTAGGTGATGGTTGTGATTCTATATTGTGTGATGTATATTTGTTCTTGCTTCATTCTGATACATATATGTATATGAATGTTGCATTATTGATCACACTTGTTGTAAATGAGATAGATGAATGATGGTTACCATGAAATTATGACTTAATTATATGATCTTGAGGATATGCTTGTGATTATGATTGTGGTGTGTTGAATGGATCAGTTGCCACTTTCCGGCATAACTAAATTGGATCGGTTTCCATGTTCCGGCATAATTATGGGATCGGTTGCCACGTTTTGGCATAATCATTGGATTGGGTACCACGTTCTGATATGCTAACTGTTTGGGTTTGGGTTCCATGAGAGGACAAATGACTTGTCATAATTGTGTATTTTGTGAAATGTGAAGTTGTTCGTTGTTCGTTGTTCGTAAATGTTGATGATATTGTATGTTCCATATATGCATGTGATTATATTGTTGTATTGACTTGCTTATGTTACACTTAGTGGGATAGTTGCGTGAGCCTACCAATACACTGTGGTTGTGTACTGATACTGCACTTGCTCTTATTTTTGTTTAGTACAAGGCATGTTCCGGTGGCTATTGACAGACCTCACTTAGAAGATCAGTGACCGTTTTCGAACTCAAGGGTGAGCTAGTTCTTCCGGACTGCCATGGGTTCTCTTCAAGGGTGAGCTAGTTCTTCCGGGCTGCCATGGGTTCTCTTTCATCTATGCCCACCATTTCGGACTTAGACTTTTCTAGTTAGTTGATTAGTTCATTAGTTGGGGTTGTATCCCTTCTTGTTTAGACTTGTTAAACTTTAGATGTTTTGGTATATTAACTTTCAGGTTCTAGGTTATTTCTTTCGCATTGTTTAGTTAATTGTTAGACTTTTGTTGAAGTTTATGGGAACTCCCTATTGCTTTCCTTAGTATTTAACTTGTGTGTATCCTTAAAATGCTTTAGTTTTGGTTTAGTTGCTTGGTTTGGGTTGTAGTAGTGGTTCTCCCACCGGAGGGTTAGTCTGGGTACCAATCACGACGGTCTGGGTCGTGACACTTTACTTAGTGTAGATGGGGGGTATGAGACTTCATCTATGCATTGCACAAGTATACTTTGAGGGTGCTTACAATATGTTTTAATATGCTATGATGACCTATATGTTGAATATGCTTATATCTTATATTTTTACACTAATGTTCATGATGATTCTTAAACTCGGCATATAGCATGGTTTTCAACAAAAATGTCCTTTTTAGCACAATTTTGTTCATGGCTATCATACTTAGTGCATTTTTGTGCTAACCCATATTTCTTCTACATTTTTACAAAGTGTAGGGTTTGGTGATATCGGCTTCCATCCTCATGGATAGGTTCATAGTAGATCAAGAAGAGAAGACATGATGAGTTCTCATAGTATCCGAGGGCTTGACCACCATGTCCTTTACATTTCATTATTATGTTTAGAGCTTTTGTATGGGTTGCGTCCCAAAGTTTCAGTCTTATGGTTCTAGATGGTTTCAAACAAAGTATAGACTTCCTCTCATGTTATAAAATACTTCAATTTTAAAAGAAAAAGTTTTAAATTTCCGCACCATATTCTATTGTCTTATGTTATGAATGTTATGAGGCTTGTATAAGGCTCTTCGGAGTCTACTACGTTGTGTCACGTTCGGGGTGTAGACATGGGTCATGACAATTAATTAGAGTTCTAATTATGATTTTGATCACATGAGTATACATCTAAGATGTTAAGGAACTCGTACGACTTTACATAATCGAATACGGGCGAGTAGAACTCCCGAAACTGATCTTAGCGTGAACGGGTATTTTCTGAGTGTCATTGGTTGAAGGTGTGTTGTGAAATGGAGGATTGAAACCCTAAATTTGACTCTCTATCTCCGTGCAAGCCTCTAGGGCGGGATTCTGCCCACCAGGGCTGGGCCGCTGTAGCGAGATTGGGACCGTCAAAGCGGGACAATCGCGACTTAAGTCGGAAATAAACCCCAAAATTGTTATTATTCTGCAAGTTTCATTTTTGAGAGCTAAGGAATGACCCAGGGTAAGTTCTTGATAGTTTTTCACCTCTTCTATCACTAAAGGTAAGGATTTTACTCCCCATATTTTGGTCCGTAGAACTTAGTTTCTTGGGTAATTATTGTTGGGGGGAAATTTTGATCTGGAATTATGGTGGAAAAAGCCCAAATTAGGGTATTGGGATCATGGGTTGGGTCTTGGGTTTGTCATAATCCAGGTAAATTAGACCTTAATTATTGATCCTCTCATTATATTAACTGTTTGTAGACCAAGAACAAGCGGAAAAAATTTGGTAAGGGAAGAATCAAGTTTCTTAGGAGGATTCAAGTTTTGTTCGAGGTAGGTGATGGTTGTGATTTCATGTTTGTGTGATGTATGTTAGTATTTTCTTCATTGTAATGCTTGTATGTATGTAAATGTTGCACTATTGATCACACTTAATGTAAATGAGTATGAATGAATGATTGTAAGCCATAAATCAACAGTTGATTGTATGATTATGAGAATGTACATTGTGATTGTGATTGTGGTATGTTGAATGGAACGGGTGTCATGTTCTGACAAACTAACTGGGATCGGATGTCACGTACCGACATATATATTAGAACGGGTGTCACGATCCGACACACTAACTTAGAACGTGTGTCACGATCCAACACACTACAAGTTTGGGTATGAGTTCCATGAGAGGACCATTGACTCGTCATATATGTGTATTATTGAGAATGTGGAATTGTACATTGAACAAATTGAAATGATGACAAATATTGTATATGTTTGGTATATGCTTGTTTTACTATGTTGTGATTAATTATATATATTTCACTTACTACAATAGCCGCGTGATCCTACCAGTACACTGTGGTTGAGTACTGATTCTGCACTTGCTCTTTCTTTGTTGAGTACTAGGCATCTTCAAAGTTTTTACACTTGTTATTTAATCAGACTTTTGGTAGAATGACTTTCATGTTCTAGGGGTTGTTGACGCAATAGTTGTTAGATGTTAGTTGAACTTCCGAAGTTTATGGGAACTCCGAATTAGTTATTTAGTTATTTAAACCTACTTCTGTAGCTTTAAATACGTAGTACTTTTGTTAACTTGATTACTTGGGCTGTAGGTTTGGTTCTCCTAACGAAGTGTTAGTGTGGGTCCCAATCACGACAGTTTGGGTTGTGACAAAGTTGGTATCAGAGCCCTAGATTTGCTGATCTCATTGTACCAAAATGAGTCTAGTAGAGTCTTTCGGAACGGTCTGGAGACGTTTGTACTTTTCTTCGAGAGGCTATAGGACTTTAGGAAATCTCTTTGTTTCTACTTCTTTCATGCTATTACCTTAATCCAATTGGTATCTGGGTGATACAAATTGGTATCTTTCCTCCTTCACTCTATGGTCTGAACTAGAGCAAAAAAAGTGGTAACACCATCACTAGCAAGAGAGGATGTGCATAGACTAACGACAAATGAATAGGGTCACCATTCGGAATAAGTATCCACTGCCTAGGATAGATGATCTTTTTTATCAGTGGCAGGGGTCATCAGTTTTCTCTAAGATTGATCTAAGGTCCTGTTATCATCAGCTAAAGATTAGACCTAAGGATATACCAAAAACGACATTCAGAACCCGCTATGGACAATACGAGTTTCTAGTGATGTCGTTTGGGTTGACAAACGTGCCGGAAGCTTTCATGAGTTTGATGAATGGTGTGTTCAAACCATTTATGGATTTGTTTGTGATCATTTATATTGATGACATATTGGTTTATTCAAAGAGTAAGGAAGAGCATGCCGACCATCTTCGTATTGTTCTGGGTGTTCTTGAGAGAAAAAAATTGTATGCTAAATTTTCTAAGTGTGAGTTTTGGTTGACTTCGGTTGCCTTTTTGGGGCATGTAGTTTCAATGGAAGGGGTAATGGTAGATCCCTAAAAGATTGAAGCAGTCAGGAATTGGGTACGACCTAGTTCTGTGACTGAAATTAGGAGTTTTGTGGGGCTCGCTAGCTACTATCGTCGCTTGTGAAGGGATTAAGATCAGATTTGCAGATTCAAGTTTATAGGTGACAACATTCAAGAAGTTTTGGTAATGAACACTATTACTTTGGAAAATGCATTTATTATTGTTAACATAACATGTATGGGTTGCTTAGTAAATGATGAAATTATGTTGCGACAATCGCGGTTAGAATCTCTACTACGATTTCATAGATTGAGTGTATATCAAAGAGGGTCAGGATACGACTTCTCCAATAGCAACGATGCTTACTTGGTTAAGTTATTAAGTGTGTTAAAATTGTGGAGAACCGGGACATATTAGGGGAGATTGTCCCTATCTGCGCATGTCTGACCCCGTGCCGCAGAAGGCTAGAGCTGTGGTAACCATGGGCAGCGATAGTAATAGAAGAGGACATCCACAGGGTGGGTGAGGAGGAAATCATAGAGGCCGTAAAGCCCAAGGAAATTGTAGTGCACGTAGAGGAGTAGTGCATCCAATCAAGGAGGTTGCCCGTCAAGATGACAGGGCTCAGTTTTATGCATTTTTGGGCAAGTCTGAGGGTGAGGTGTCTGATGCAGTGATCACAAGTACTATTCTTGTATGTGACCGGATAACTACTGTTTTGTTTGATTTGGGTACTACTCATACCCCCATCCATGTTTCTACCCCAATTGAAGAGTCAGTCATAGTCACCCATGTATATCGTGTTTGTCCTTTTGTGTTTATGGATTTTTAGACTTGGGTTGATTTGGCTATGCTGGATATGACTGACTTTATATAATCTTAGGCATGAATTGGTTGTCCCCCTATTATGATGTGCTTAATGGTAATGCTAAGTCGGTAACTCTAGATATCCCGGGTAGGGAAAAGTTAGACTGGGAATGGGTGTACAAGCCTAAGCTAGCTAAGGTCATATCTTTTGTGCGGTCTGGGAACTGGTGGAGCAAGGGTGTTTGGCATAATTGGCTCATATTCAGGATTTTGATGTTCAGATTCCCTCTATTGAGCCTGTAGTGTCTGAATTCAAGGAAATGTTTTCTACCAAATTGCTTGGTATGCCTCCAGATAGAGATATAGATTTCTGCATTGACTTGGAAACTGGCACTCACCCATCTGTATTCCTCCTTATCGCATGGCTTTGGTAGAATTGAAAGAGCTTAAAGCTCAAATCCAGGAGCTTCTTGATAATGGTTTTATCCGTCCTAGTGCTTCCCCGTGGGGTGCCCCTGTCTTGTTTGTTAAGAAGAAGGAGGGTAGTATGAGGACTGGTGATTTTATCTTAAGCCATAAAGGAGTGGATTGGTACCGGAAAGTACAAGATTATAGATAAAGAAGGTCCTATTGAGTATACTTTGGTGAAGACAATTGAAGTATTTTAGTAAGAAAGTGCATATAAAATTGGGTTACTCATTCGAATTTGATGACTATACCTGAGTTTGAGTTGTCATGTTGATGAAAGGGTTGACTTCGTAGTGATAGCCAGGGCTAACTAAGCATAATGGTAATAAGAGCTCGTGATGGATTTTGATGGGATACAACTATATAATAAGATTGGTTGTTAAGAGAAATTTGTAAAGTAATTACAACTTGCGAGTATCTAAGGTTGCGGCTTTCTAGTATTTGGTGAGTAACACGGTTGTATGGAAGGTTTTAAAGATGGTGGGACACCATTCGAATAGAATTTAAAAGAGATAGAGTCATAATGAAGAAAAAAATAGTGGGATGTAATACAACCTTTAGAGAGAGGAGAGAGCAAGAATATTTTATTTGATTGCAAAGGCTAAAGAGGTATCTTCCGAGGGGTAAATAATTAGGTTCAGAGATGCGTGATTTTATTCGTGTTGCTGTGGCTATGGTAATAGTGTCACAAGTCTGTCAGATTGGTTAAAAACTATTGGGAAAGACTTGAGAAATGAGTGTACATACATTAGCTCGAGTGTGATGATAAGTCCCTTGTTTTTGTTTTGAGTTTAATAATGAGTACGATTAAATTATGAGCGTAATATATTGTAAGATCGATGGAGATGCGATCCATGATAACCGAAGATCCATGAATTCATAAAAATCTTCAAGGTATAAGCTAATGTTGATAGATAAGGGGATTGTGTTATACGGTTGAATTTACAATTCAGATTTTTCATTGTAAGTCTACATTTGTGGTGATATATTTTGTCAAGGTATGAATTTGCAAGGTGAGAAATGATCAATTGTATGAGGTATTGACAATTTGAAAGGACTTACACCTGGGTTGAGTCATAAAGTTGATTATTGTTGATTTTTAAAGTACCTAAGAAAGGTTTTCATTTAAAAAGTGTTGATTTAGAGTAAGGTAAATGGTCAGAGTGGTTATGATGGTTGTTAGTATTGCGAGTGTGGGCTTCAGTGGAAGGATGTGAAGAGTATGTGGAGTTAAGTGAATGGAAATGGCTGGTATCGACTCTTCAAAGGAAAACCCTTAGTGTTATTCGATAAATTCTTATGTGACAATCTATTTCATTTTGTACTTAGTTGTGAGTATGATGCACTAGCTATACTCACATGTTTTTTCACTTTTGTGGGTGGATCCCAAGGGGTGGATCAGGTGTACCGATCATGGGATGTTCTCTTGGTTGAGTTGGATGATTTTGGAAGACGTGGTTATTTCAGATGACTTATGTGGTGTTGTCTTGGAGTTGTTAAAGTATTTCAGTGGTTTTACATGTACCACCTTGCTTATGAGAGTTTAAAGAAGAGCTACTATGCGTATCTATAGTTGTCCGACAATATTAATATTCATCTAGTCGTCGAGGTCATGTATCGATTATGTGTGGTTGAATGTGGGGATCATTGAGTCTGATTCTACTGTCTTTAAGATGTAATCTACAATTACTAAATCTAGCATTTTGATAGTGTTGTTGGAGGGTTTGTATGCTTGGACATAACCCTCGATAAGTAGCTGATATATAAAGATCATTTTTTTATAACTTAAAGCTCATGAAAATTTATGTTGTGAGAAGGAGATGTTGATAAGAACTATGATTGTTTGAGTATTATGAGTGTATACTGGTTGGTTCAGGTCCACCTCTAATTGTAGCGAGTATTGATTTAGAATTTTATCATGCTTATGTGAGAAAGGATTAGCCCTGATGATTGTGTCAAGGTCCTTGATAACATGTGGCAGATGTGTGTACGATCAACTTTGGTGGTTATTGAGAATAGATTTTGGGGTTAGTTAAGTTTACGTACAACAATATTTATCACTCGAGTATTGAGATGACTTCATTGATGCACTGTATAGGAGGGGATGTAGGTCTCCCAGTGGTAGGTTTGATGCATTTGAGGCGGAACCTTTTGATGAGAATCTGTAGGAAATGTGAAATTTATTCGGGAGATGTTGTAGCAGCTCAGAACAGGCATAAAGAGTATGCAAACCGGAAGGTCAAATATTAGAAGTTTATGAGGAGGAGCCTATAGCCATTCTAGATAGGAAAGTTTGCAAGTTAAGGTCAAAAGATATTGCATCTGTCAAAATCCAATGGAAGCATCGTCCAATTGAGGAAGTGACTTAAGAAACCGAGAAGGACATGCGATATAAGTATCCCCAGCTATTCGACGATTCAGATACTACTCTACCCTTACTTTAGCCAGTCTTTCCTAGTTGATCACTCGGGGACGAGTGATGGGTAAATTGGTATCTATTGTACTGACTCAATTCCATCGTTAGGGAAAATCCAATTGGGAAAGAATTCGGGTAAGAAAACTTTTGGGTAGTAACTTGGAAATTCCTAGCCTAGTCCATATTTGGACGAAATCAGAGTCATGAGAGGTCTAGGAAATTTGGTAATGAATGAGAGATCTAATTATAATTTTCATCACATGAGTAGATATCTAAGACGTTAAGGAACCCGTACGACTTTACGGAATCAAATTCAAGCGAGTAGAACTCCCGAAATTGATCTTTGCCTGAATGGGTATTTTTTGCGTGTCATGGGTAGAAGATGTGTTGTGAAATGGGGGTTTGAAACTCTAAATTAGACTCTTTATCTCCGTGCAAGCTTCCAGGGTGGGATTATTCCTGCCAGGGTGAGGCCGTTGTAGCAGGATGGAGGCCCCCACATCGGGACAGTCGCGACTTAAGTCGGAAATAAACCCCAAAAATGTTATTATTCTGCAATTTTCATTCTTGAGAACTAAGGAACAACCCAGGGTAAGTTCTTGACAGTTTTCCACCTCTTCTAGCACTACAAGTAAAGATTTTACTCCCCTAATCTGTATTTCGATCCGTAGAACTTAGTTTCTTGGGTAATTATTGTTGGGCGGGAATTTTGATCTGGAATTATGGTGGAAAAAGCCCTAATTTGGGTATTGGATCATGGGTTGGGTCTTGGGTTATTGTGTATGTCATAATCTGAGTAAATTAAACCTTAATTATTGATCCTCACGTTATATTAATTGTTTATAGACCAAGAACAAGAGGAAAGAATCTGGAAAGGGAAGAATCAAGTTGTTTGTAGGATTCAAGCTTTGCTCGAGGTAGGTGATGGTTGTAATTTCATGTTTGTGTGATCTATGTTAGTATTTGCTTCATTGTAATGCTTGTATGTATGTGAATGTTGCACTATTGATCACACTTAATGTAAATGAATATGAATGAATGATTGTAAGCAATCAATCAACACTTGATTGTATGATTATGAAAATATATATTGTGATTGTGAATGTGACATGTTGAATGGAACGGGTGTCACATTCCGACACACTAACTGGGATCGGATGTCACGTACCGACATACATATTGGAAAGGGTGTCACGATCCGACACTGTAAAGACCTGATTCTATCGTTAGGGAAAAGAAAATATGGAAATAATTGGGGTCAGAAAACATTTTAGTAGTAACTTGCAGTTTCCTACCCTAGTCCAGATTTGGACGAAATCGGAGTCAGTAAGGCCAAGGGAAATCTGTTAAAAAAAGGGAGATCTAATTATTATTTTGATCACATGAGTAGATAGCTAAGACGTTAAGGAACCCGTACGACTTTACGGAATTGAATTTGGGAGAGTAGAACTATCAAAACTGATCTTAGCGTGAGCGGGTACTTTATGTGTGTCATGGGTTGAAGGTGTGTTATGAAATGGGGGTTTGAAACTCTTAATTTAACTCTATGTCTCCTTGCAAGCCGCTAAGGTGGTATTATTCCCGCCAGTGCGGGGCCGCTGTAGCGGGAGGAGGTCCGTTGTGGCGGGACAATCATGACTTAAGTCGGAAATAAACCCCAAAACGTCATTATTCTGCAGGTTTTATCTTTGAAAGCTAAGGAACGACCCAAGGCAATCTCTTGACAGTTTTTCACCTTTCCTAGCACTAAAGGTATGAATTTTACTCCCTTAATCCATTTTTTTGATCATTAGAACTTAGTTTCTTGGGTAATTAATGTTGGGAGAAAATTTTGATCTGGGAATTATGGTAAACAAAAGCCCTAATTTGGGTATTGGAATCATGGGTTAGGTCTTGGGTTATTGGGTTTGTCATAATCCAGGTAATTAGATCTTAATTATTGATCCTGGCATTGAATTATATGTTTGTAGATCAAGAACAAGCGGAGAGAATCTGGAAAGGGAAGAATAAAGTTTCTTAGGAGAATTCAAGCTTTGTTCGAGGTAGGTGATTGTTGTGATTTCATGTTTGTGGGATGTATGTTAGTAATTGCTTCATTATAATACATGTATGTATGCGAATGTTGCACTATTGATCGCACTAAACGTAAATGAATATGAATGAAGGGTTTTGTGGCATGAATCAACACTTGATTGTATGATTGTGAGAATGTACATTGTGATTGTGATTGTGGCATGTTGAATGGAACGAGTGTCACGTTCTGACACGCTAACTGGGATCGGATGTCACGTACCGACATACACATTGGAATGGGTGTCACGATCTGACATACTAACTTCGAACGGGTGTCACGATCCGGCACACTAACAATTTGGATATGGGTTTCATGAGAGGACCATTGACTTGTCATATATGTTTAATATTGAGAATGTGGAATTATACATTGATCCTGCAATGATGACTGATATTGTATATGTTCGGTATATGCCCGTTTTAAAATGTTTTCATTACTTGTATATGTTTCACTTATTGGGATAGTTGCGTGATCCTACCAGTACACTGTGTTGATACTGCACTTGTTTTTTCCTTGTTGAGTAGAGAGCATCTTCAGGTGGCTACTCACAGACCTCGCTTAGGAGATCAGTAATCAAGATCAAATTCAAGGGTGAGCCAGTCTTCCGGGCTGCCATGAGTTCTCTTTTTGTTTATGTCCACATCTTCGAACTTAGACTAGTACTTTAGATTTCTTATGTTTAGTTTGGGGTGTACCCATTGTCGTAGACTTGGTGAACTTTAGATGTTTTGGTACATTGGCTTTCAAGTTCTAGCCATTATTTCCGCAATTAGTTGTTGACTTTCGAAGTTTATGGGAACTCCCTATTTTTCTTTTAGACATTTAAACCTGCTTTCGTATCTTAAAATGCTTTAATTTTTGTTAATTTGGTTAGTGGGGTTGTAGTAACGATTCTCCCACCGGAGGGTTAGTGTGGGTGCCACTCACGACGGTCTGGGTAGTGACAAAGTTGGTATTAGAGCCCTAGGTTGGTTGATCTCGATTTACCAAAATGAGTCTAGTAGATTCTTACGGAACGGTGCGAAGACGTCTGTACTTTTATTCGAGAGGCTACCGTACTTTAGGAAATCTCTCTGTTTTCTCTTGTCTCCTTTCGTTCTATAACTTTATTCCAATTGGTATCTGGTGATCCAAATTTGTATCTAACCTCCTTCCTTCACTCTTTTGTCAGCAGATGGTTAGCACTAGGTTCAACGGTGTCAGGCCCGCAACTCCCGCCAATGAGCCAGCCGAAGAATCCGCAGCGAGAGGTCGCGGTCGTAGCAGGGGTAGAGGGAGAGAAAGGGGAAAAGACCGAAGAAGAGTATCACCTACTAGGAATAGAGCACCGGTTGAGAATTCTCCTATAGAAGAGGTTCCTCCCACAAATCATGAAGAGGTAGAAGAAAATGTGGAAATTAAGGACGAGGGGGATGTTGGACAGGAATAGGATGCATCGGATAGGAATACCGGTGTTCCTCCCTTAGACCCAGTGTTAGCTCAGCAGATCATGTCTTTTCTGAAAGAATTTGTTGGTCCTGGAATCCTCCCAGTAGTGCAAGCTTCTCAACCCCCAACCAACTGCCCTGTTACTATTACTAGTCCTAGGGGAGATGCAACATTGGGTACTGATGCCTTTTTCCGTCCTTTGTTGGGTCCCGTAATGACTTGTAATGAGCAATAAGATGTTGATTAAGTTCTTGAAATTGAAGTCGCCTGTGTTCCATGGTTCTGAGAGTAAGGACGCCTATGAGTTCATCCTAGATTGTAATGAGAGGCTTAATAAGTTGGGTAGTGTCCATCAGCATGGAGTAGAGTTCGTGACTTTCCAACTTCAGGGAGAGGCTAAACAATAGTGGAGAGCATATTTGGAATGCAAATCTTCAGCTTTACCCCCACTCACTTGGACCTAGTTTCATGCTATGTTCTTGGTAAAGTATGTGCCTCAGACCTTGAGAGATTGTAAGAAGGATGAGTTCATGGATATTGAGCAAGGTGGTATGACTGTGGCTGCTTATGAGGCTAAGTTCCATGCTTTGTCTATATATTCTACACAATTGGTGACTATTGAGGAAGATAGGATCCGTCTATTTGTTAAGGGACTGAATTCTGAGTTAGAGGTATTGTCTGAACACCTGACTTCTGTAGGGAAAAGTTTTAATGAGGTAACAAATTTTGTGACAAAAGTGGAGGGGGTGAGGCAAGACGGACAGGCTAAGGCATTGGCTAAGAAGGCTAAGAGCACATGTAATTTTCAGGGTTCCTACTCCAGAGGGTTAGGGAGGCCGACACTTGCAGCCCGGCCAATTCAGTCCGCTATGCCCGATTCTACAGGTAATTACTCGGGAACTCCACCTCAGAATTTGATTCAGGATAGCCAGGGAGCCTCACATTTGGCGGGCAATAGGCTATCTTTTGATCTTATTTGTTATAATTGTGGGCATATAAGGAGAGATTATTCCCACCAGCGCATGTGCGCAGCAGCATACTAGAGCAATGGTACCCGCGGGAAATGGTAATAATGATTGTGGGCGTCCACAAGGTGGGCGAAGAGGAAATCAGCGAGGCCATGGAGGTCGGGGAAATAGTAACGTATGCAGAGGTATGGTGCATCCAGACATGGAAGTCGCCCGTCAAGATGACAGGGCTTGGTGTTATGATTTTCCAGGCAAGAGTGTGGCAGAGTCATCTAACAGTGATCACATGTACTATTCTTATTTGTGACCGGATCAATAATGTGTTGTTTGATCCGGGTTGTACTTATTCTTCTGTGTCCGTTCAGTTTCCCTTGGGATTTGATAAGATGTGTGATGTACTTGATGCCCTCATCCATGTTTCTACCCCAATTGGAGAGTCTGTCATAGTCACCCATGTCTATCATGCTTGTCCTATCTTGTTTATGGATTTTTTAGACTTGGGTTGATTTGGTTATTTTGGATATGACTGAGTTTGATATAATCATAGGCATGACTTGGTTGTCCCCCTATTATGATGTGCTTAATTGTAATACTAAGTCTGTGACTCTAGAGGTCCCCGATAGGGAAAAGTTAGAGTGGGAAGGGGTGTACAAGCCTAAGCCAGCTAAGATCATATATTCCATTAGGGCTGGGAAACTGGTGGGGCAGGGTTGTTTGGCTTATTTGGCTCATATTCGGGATGTGGAGGTTGAGTTTCCTTTATTGAGTTTATTCCTGTGGTGTCATAATTTAGAGAAGTGTTTCCTACGTATTTGCATGGTATGCCTCCGGATAGAGATATAGACTATTGCCTTGATTTGGAACCTGATACTCGTCCCATTTCTATCCTTCCGTATCGCATGGCTCCGGCCGAATTAATAGAGCTTAAGGCTCAAATCCAAGAGCTTCTTAATAAAGGATTCATCCATCCTAGTGCTTCCCCGTGGGGTGCTCCTGTCTTATTATTTAAGAAAAAGGATGGTAGTATGAGGATGTGCATAGATTATTGTCAATTGAATAGGGTCACCATTCGAAATAAGTATCCATTGCCTCGGATAGATGATCTTTTTTACCAATTGCAGGGTGCATCAATTTTTTCTAAGATAGATTTAAGGTCTGGTTACCATAAACTAAAGATTAGGCCTGAGGATATACCAAAAACGACATATAGGACCCGTTATGGGCATTATGAGTTGTTAGTTATGTCATTTGGGTTGACAAATGCGCCTGCAACTTTCATGAGTTTGATGAATGGTGTGTTCAAACCCTTTCTTGATTCGTTTGTGATAGTGTGTATTAATGTCAATTTGGTTTATTCGAAAAGTGAGGAAGAGCAAGTTGACCAACTTCGTATTGTTCTAGGTGTTCTTCGGAAACAAAAGTTGTATACAAAATTTTCTAAGTGTGAATTTTGGTTGACTTCGGTCGCCTTTTTGGGGCGTGTAGTTTCAAAGGAAAGGGTAATGGTAGATCCCCAAACGATTGAAGTGCTTAGGAATTGGGTCCGACCAAGTTCTGTGATTGAAATTATGAGTTTTGTGGCGCTTGCCAGTTATTATCATCAATTTGTGAAGAATTTTGCTTCCATTGCCACACATCTAACAAGGTTGACCAAAAAAGAGGTACCTTTTGAATGGACTGAAAAATGTGAGGAGAGCTTTGAAAAACTGAAGACTCTCTTGACCACAACACCTATTCTTGCACTATTAGTTGAAGGTAAAGATTTTATTGTTTATTGTGATGCTTCACAATTGGGTTTTCGTGCGGTGTTGATGTAGGATAAAAATGCCATAGCTTATGCATCGCGACAGTTGAAAGTCCATGAACGAAATTACCCAACACATGATTTGGAGTTGGGAGCGGTAGTGTTTGCTCTTAAGATCTAGTGTCATTATCTTTATGGAGTCAAGTGTGAGGTTTTTACTGACCACCGTAGCCTACAACATGTATTCACTAAATAGGATATAAATCTGAGACAACGAAGGTGGATGGAGTTACTCAAGGACTATGAGGTGACCATCCAGTACCATTCGGGTAAGGCTAACGTAGTGGCAGACACATTTATCCGAAATGAGGTGAGTATGGGTAGTCCAGCTTGCTTGGGTCTGACCAAGAGACATTTGGCTAAGAAAATGCAACATTTAGAGTCTAAGTTCATACAGTTGGGCATCTCAGAAAGAGGTGGGGTGTTAGCTAGCATTGAGGTTAGGGCCACCTTCATGGAGGAGATCAAGGTCAAACAGTTTGAAGACGAGAATTTGAATGAGCTTAGAAAGAAGACAGTGATTAGTAAGCACAAGATATGGTTCTTGATGCGGGGGGAGGGGGAGAGGGGGGAGGGGGGGTGATACGCTCAAATTACACCTCCCTAAAGAAGTATAAGCGATCGTTATCAAGTAAAGAACTCAACTTAGAGGTCGGGGTCGATCCCACGAGGAATATGGTTTAGACTTAAACTTAACTTATGATTATATTCTTTTAGTCAACGTATTTCCGAAACAAATAAGTAAAGCTAGGGGCGGGAGGTTGTGAAACAAATAATTGATTGTTGTTATCAATGAGAGAAAGTAACTAGGGTGTACGTGTTCACCATAAGCTCATAACGCGGTAATCCTATTAATAGTAATCATTTCCTAGTGTATTACATGCAAAGTGATAAGTTAGGTATCTCTAATTTTTTGGTCCGAAAACTAGAGAATTTCACCCCGCACCTTGATCTGGCTACGTGTGTATAATTTACTAACGCTTACCTTTACCTCATATTAGACATCAATGTATGGCTTAGTTTTCACCCTCGCACATATTGACATTAGATTAGATAGTATCACACTATATCTATGTTGATCATTCTTTTCTTATTAACTACCTCCTTGGTCCGGCAAGTAGCAACAAGGCGAGTTCTAACGTTTGCAACCGCTAAAAATACTTTTAAATGAAAGAATTATCAATGCATGCAATAACACTATTCAAGAATTACTTAGTTGCTATCCATACTTTGTTAATCGCTCATGGTTCCCACAACCCTAGTTGTGGATTTAGTTACCCATAATAGCAAGAACACAATTCATATTTTTAGATGAAGAAATCATGAACTTACGTAATAAGTAGAAGAAACCCAGAATCTCAATTTGAATTTCAAAGTCAAAATCTTCAAAACGAACCTAGGAAATCAAGAATTGCTAAAATGGCAAGTTAATCTCCAAAGCCAAAAACTAGAACTAAAATAATAAGGTCTCACCCCCAAAAACGAGGTTTATATGCCCTATATATAGAAAAACAAGTTCCAACTAAAAAGGAAACGAAATAAGGAAATAAAGTTTCTGGACGCGATTGCAGTTGACGACACTGACCTATGAACCGTGGACTGACCTACTGTCCGTAGGTCCCTTCCGTGGTTTGGGAATTAGGCATATTTTTCCGAATCTTGGAACTCCAACTCTCAGTACCGAATGACGGATCAACAACATGAATCGTGACTCGATCCATGGTCTGTGGATCCTGCTCCGTAGTATCATACTTAGTTTGATAAAAATCAGGTACTGGAACACCTTCTCTGAATCAGTTGACGGACCTGCAAGACGGCCCATAGGTCGAACTACGTTCTGTCGATCATGGTCGCGGTTCCACACTTAGTCAAGAATTCCCTGATTATTTCTTCAAGCCTTTCCCATCAATCTACGCCCTGCACCTACGGACCGTGACTAGACCTACGGTCTATAAGTCATGTCCAAAGGTGGCTTTTTCTGCAACATTTCTTCAGCTGTCTCCTAGCTCCCACGTCCGAACTTATTTCCTGCAAACAAGATAAAAACACATTAATACCACTACAAAATGGCCCTAGACAAACACAACTCTTAAGTGAAATGTATTAAAAATACCGTAAACTCACGGTATATCAACACCCTCAACTTAAATTCGTTGTTTGTTTTCAAGCGATGCACTAAGACTCTAAACGACACTTGTATAGAAACAAGCATCCAAGCACAAGCAATCACATGGTTCTATATCCCGACTCTCTTTTTGAGTGCAAATATTTTCTCTTAGACTCAACAAGCTAACTCATGCGGATCCAAATATGACAAAGATCGACCAATCAACATACAACATACGTTGTTTGGCTATCACCAAGGTACCAACTTTCCGACAATGTAACTAGTGCCCTTACTTCAAACGAAATCCCTTTTTCACACAATGAATATGATTTTGAGTACAAGGATTCATTCAACACTCACGCTCAGAAGTAATTTCAGGTACAATTAGTGCTTAATACCATAGGCTCGTCCTTATTTTCACTGCTTAGACTCTCCAAACTAGTTGCTAGGATCACTATAGGAGTTTTCATAGCTTGTAACGTAGGCTCGGGGTCAAGTGTGATACATTTAGGTACTTTTTAGTGACTTTCTTCCCTCCTTGACATTACATTGACTATTTACCTCTTCCTTAACCTATTTTTGGTAACTTTTCATCTCAATTTCTTTCCCTCAACTCTTTTCAACCAAGGATGCGACTTTTGTCTTTTTGACTCTTATTTCTCATTTTCTTCTTTTTCATTTTACTTTGTTTTCACAAAGTCACATCCTCTTTCATACCTTGTCCTTTTTTCAACGCGAAACTCTTTTCATACCCTTTTTTCATTTGGTTTCCTTTTTCATAGCCACCGTCAACTTATACATTTTGCATTAATTGAGGTGCAAAATGTCCGATGTTGGACCAGGGCCAAGATCAAGGTAACTTTTTGGGCTTAGCCACCCTCAACTTAGGGTTTTGACCTAATTCAAGGTGCACATGTCCAAGGAGGGACCGAGGCCAGGACAATGTTTTTAAGGAAAGGTGAGTTAGGTGAATCAAAAGAATTGGTCAATTTTAGGCTCAAACATTTGGATCAAAAGGGAATAATGCTACCATTTGGTTAGATCTTTTTAGGCTTAAGTGGACTAATTTAAACAATGGCCTATGATCACTTTCTAACTTCTAGCCTAGATTATCCTAGCATGACCAACGGGGCAAGTTCTAGATTGGTACAAAACTGTCTGAACAATCAACCATTCTCACACACTCTTGGCACATAGTTTCATTATCAGATTATCAGATTACCCAGTTTAAGTTTTAGCTTAAGTCATGAGATCAAGTTGGTTCTTTATCATGTCATACTCAGAGCCAACACATTCAACTCATTCTAGCCTATAGATTTTAGCACATATCACAAATTTTGGACGTGTATCATTTTTCATTCTTAATTATGCCATCATGCTTCATTCTTTCTCATGCTTCTACATATACACTCCTAACACAAGCCGGTTCAACAGAAATTAAAACAGTCTCTTGGGGAAAAAGAACACATGCAAGAAAACCCCAAGAGAGGATTATGAGTTGGGTTACTCAAACTTCACCATATCACTAACAAACCATTTACCCCACCCTTAACAAAATTGAGTAAAATTGTCCCCAATGCACAAAAAGTAGAGATTAAAGGATTGGGTTAAGCAAACCTGTGGCGCATAGCGCCGAAGACTCATCAATAAGTGGGTGGGTCCGGTTTCCCGGAGCCCACTGGAACAACAATTGGGTCACCCTCAGTAATGCCCACATCATCTATCACAGCACCCTCAGTAGTACTATCAATCACTCTTACCGCACCATCAGTGGTGCTCACATCATCTCGCACAATGGCCTCAGTAGTGGGCCTAGAACTAGAGGCTCCAATAGTACTCTCACGAACCCTCTGCTGGCGCAATTCCTTATCGACAATGGAGGCTCTCCTAGCCTTCTCATTCTGTTGGCATTCTCGCTTCTTTGCTTGAGCATTCTCAGTAGTGTCAAAAATGTGACTAGAGTGGTACCACTTCCCACGAGCACGGATGGGCTCGGGCTTTGCTACGTCATCTCTGAATAAAGCATCAAGCACTGTATCATCAGCTAATGCAGTAGGTGAAGATTCTGGCTCATCTGTGAGTGGGGCAATGATAGCAACAAGGTCGGCCTGGAGACTGTCTAACTCGGTTCGGAAAGAGGATAGATCTGTAGAAGGGGATGGTCTCTCGAGGACTCTCAACTCGAATGCATCCAGGCGCTTATGAACGGCCTAGACCTTCTGGTCCATCATGGTCTCCATCATCCGCTCCATCCTAACCTCAGACTCTGCAATAGACCGTTGCATGCTTGACTTCACATGATGGAGCAGCGTGGCCATCTGAGCATTCAATTGGTGAACTTGAGGTAAGGGAACAACAACAGCTCCTAAAGATGAGGTGGCTCTGGATGAGCTAGGGGCCTGGCTGGCGGCCTGAGATGGGGAGGCCGGGGCATCATCAATGTGGGCTGGAGGGGCAGGTTCCTCAACCTACAACTGCTCCACATCAGCTACTAAATCTGATCCTAATGATGGCACCTCGATCTATGGACCACATCATTGGGCAACTACGTTGGCCTCATCCCGAATAAGGCTAATGTCAAGGGTTCCGGTGACCTGTACCAATTTGTCACAATGCCAGATAGGCACCCCGACATCCCTACACAATTGAAAGATCATACACGGGAAGGGTAAAGTAGTGGTAGACCTGAACGCCCTCTCATGGATCTCTGCCAACAGCATGCGGGAAAAATCGATCTCGAACCCAGCTACCAAAGCCACAACCATCACCACTTTATTCCAAGTAAGCGCATTATCGGCCTTAGTGGGCGAGACCCTGTTCCGAACCAAAAGACAGAAGAACTTGGCTACCAATGTGAGAGTGGCCTTCTTGATGCTTAAGCACGAAGTGGTGACCCACTCTGCTCGATCTCCGTCAGTAGAAATGTATTGTGCCAGCCAATGTAATACAGTCTCCCTTTTCTTTGCACTTCGCTGGAACTCCCCACTCCACACGATTTCCCATCTGTAGTCAAACTCGGTCGTATTGAGTGCCCAAGTGCGGCGAGGGCTGTAGAGAAAATGACGGATGGTGTTCTCAGATATATCCATAGAAAACCCGTGCACTAGTGTTGCCGTGAGTGGTGCCTGGGCTCTAGGCTTGTAATTTTTGTGAATAGAGCCTCGAAGAGTGGCTACGTAGGAAGCGTAGAATTTCTTTACTATCTCCTCGTTATAAGTCACGGGGTGCCAAGCTATCCACTCGCATTTGTGTTGCTGAAAGAGCCGGTTCCCCGAACTAGGAGACTCATCAGATGAGGCGGCCCGACCATGTGAACTTGATCCTGTTGTGGAGCCAGAAGCAGACCCTGAAGCAGAGGAGGACTCAGAATCGGAAGCATACCCTGCCGGTGATCCGGTCAGTGTATCCTCCTCATCAGACAGGGAGGCAATGACTACGTCGGGAACCACCTGCTTGGAATGATTCTTGGTAGTCCTGGGTGCTGAGGGGGATGTCCTTCTAGTGGGGGCAACATATGCGTGGTCATTCTCCGCATCTGTATATTCGTTGATTAGCCCACAGGTTGGTGTCGTTGATTTGGATCTACCCTTGACGGCTAGAGCTTTCTTCGGGGCCATGGTACCTATGGAGGGAGAATTACTACCTATAAATACGAAAAACACACTCAAATTTTTTTTAGAACAAAGAACGAACGAAATGAAAAACTAATTTTTTTTCCAGACAGTGGCTTCAGTGGCCATCTACGGTGGGTACCTACAGTCCGTAGTTTGACCAACGGTCCGTGGATCCCCTCCGTAGGTCAGAAGTTCCAAAACAAGTTGGTCTCTGATAGGAACCGCGGATGTGCAGAACGGTCTGTAGATTGACCTACAGACCATAGTCCACCTTCGTTGTTCCAAACTTAGTGGAATTGCTATGTGCCACAAACCACAGACCTGATCTACGGTCCATAGATGAGGTCTCGTGGATCAAGTTTGTGCCATCCAGTTGATATGCCTCATGTTTAAACCAAATTTCTACAATTTCAAACATACATCCTAAGTCTAATCATGCATTTTAACACAATTTATGATAGTTTGTCATCCCTAGGGATCCAATTACTCATTTTTCAACATGTATTGCATACAAAACTTAGGAACCCTAGGTCGAAACTTTCATTTAGACCAATTTTTCACCAAATTATTTAATTACTAAGACTACACAATCACTATCTATCATCCCATGGGTGTTTCTAACATACAATTCATGTGGAACACATACAATAGCACACCCAAGGTCAAGATCCACCTCCTGACTTTCAATAACAGCAATGAACCAGAATTCAAAGTGAAGGGGAAGTCGATTACCTTACAACAAAGGAAGTGGGTGATGGTGTGATGACTTTAGAATTCCAACAACTTCTTACTAGCCTTTTTGCCAAACCCGAACACCAAAACCTCTGGAAAATGGAGAATGAGGGAATTTGGGAGAGAGGAGAGTGACTTGGGACAATGGGGAAATGGTAGGGGAGTGATTTATGGGATATGGGAGTAATATGAAGGGATTTTAGGAGAGAAGTGGTTTTAAAACGGTTGGGGGGGATTTTTTTGTAATGGGGGGATGTTTAAAAAATAAAGGGTTTTATTAAGAAGGGCTCTGGGTTGGGTCAGGTAGGAAATAAGGTTTGGACACACGAGATCCCATCTACGGTCCGTGGGTCGACCTACGGACCGTAGATGGGGTCCGTAGGTCACTTTCTTACTTAGAAAAATTAGAGATTTTACCTGGGGTCTACGGATACCATTCACGATTCGTGATTTGAACAACGGACCGTCAATAGTCTCCGTAGACCTCTGCACCAGACATTTTCTGCAGATTTTGCTTTTCAACCATGCACATGTAGAAGCCGTTAGGCCTTTCTTTTTACATTTTCTGAACACTTTTTATACACGGACCATATGTTATATCTAGCCAACACTAAAATAAAAATAAAGCACCTATCTAAAGGAATACAGAAGAGCAAATAAACAAAGAAAACTACTAAACCGAAAAGAACAACCTATAGTTGGCTAGATTGTACATATTGGGTTGCCTCCCAAGCAGCGCTTGATTTAACGTCGCAGCACGAGGTAGTCTTCTTGATTACTCAGACTTCATCAAGATAGTAGGCATCAACAATTTCTTGCACACTTTCTGCGTTTCCCAGATAGACCTTGATCCTTTGACTGTTTACCTTGAACCTTGTTCCCTCACTGTTCTCAAGCTCGATCGCTCCATGTGGGAGCACTTGCGTGACTAAGAATGGCCCAATCCATTTGGACTTGATTTTTCCCGGAAACAAGTGCAACCTAGAGTTGAATAGAAGCACAAGATCACCCACAAAAAATTCTCGCTTTTCAATCCTTTGATCATGATACTTCTTCATCTTCACCTTGTACAAGGATGAACTTTCAATCATTCTCTGATTCGATGCGGTGCCCCAATCCAAATTTAGCTTCTTTAGCGCCCACATAGCCTTATGCTCTAGCTCTACCGGCAAATGTCAAGACTTCCCATATACAAGTTTGTAGGGGGACATACCTATGGGAGTCTTGAATGCGGTGCGATAGGCCCATAGAGCATCATCAAGCTTCCTTGACCAATCAATTCTATTAGCATTCACAGTCTTCGCCAAAATCTGTTTGATCTCTCTGTTGGACACTTCAACTTGCCCACTAGACTGTGGATGGTAAGGAGTGGCTACATTGTGGCGGACGCCATATTTCTCAAGTAACGCCTTGAACAACTTATTACAAAAGTGGGAACCTCCATCGCTGATAATCACCCTAGGTGTACCAAATCTGGAGAAGATATTCTTTTTCAAGAATGCGGTGACACTTTTACCTTCATTATTGGGAAGCGCAATTGCTTCCACCCACTTCGACACATAATCAACCGCAACAAGAATATACTTCATCCAATGTGAACTCACAAATGGACCCATAAAATCAATGCCCCATACATCAAACAACTCTATCACCAA